>JAQIWU010002621.1:0-11709 GCA_034696445.1 Isotomiella minor
TTCCGATTGTATTGTAGAAACGCACTCACACAATTACTATATACTTGTCCTCTGTGGAATTTAAAATAGAAGGAGAGAGTATCTATACCAAGTTTAGAGAGTTTGGAGAAATGTCACGAATCCCTTGGAGAAAAGAGATGGAGAATAGATGGAGAAATTTCCTTCCCCTAGACGACCAGACTTTCTTCCCCTCTTACTTTTACATATTAACATAACTTCTATGTATATCGTCTTTGCTTTGTTTTGTGTCAAACATGTAGTTTAAGATAGAAGCTTCTTCTACGGCATCCTGCATTATTGTTATTATTACAAGTTCTGATTCTGATGGGCTGGCATTTAATTACCAACATCTCATTATCTTGAGAATGAGAAAGGGAGAAAGTAAGTAGACAGTAGAAAATGAGGTTGGAGAAGAAGAAGAAGAAGAGGGTCATGGAAAATTTACATTGTGTGTCTCTCTCATCCCATAGGTGGATTAGTTCAAGAATAGTTGTGACGACAATAAATGTTATTCTAGGTTTGTTAAATTTAAAGTTTCATATACGATTTGCCTCGGATTCTTCGTTTACGTACAAAAAATAATCAATTAGTATTTTTGTTCTTTAAAAAAACGTCTAGAATCCATTCCTCCCTTTCCTTCATCCATCCATCCATTTAAGCATTCATTCATTCATTCATCTTCCTCTTCTGTTTTACTTTCTTGAAATTATTTTCTAATTAATTCTCTGCAAATAAATGAGCCATCTACTCCAAGTCTGTCAGGATTCTTATTCTGTGCATGCTTTCTCCTACTCTTCTATGTATTTACTTACATTACCAACCACACACACCACCACATTAGACAGACATGTCTCTCCTTCTTCCTCTTCTCCTAATGTCTTTAGGTCCATGTGAAGTGAAGTGAAGTGTGGTGGTGGTGGTGTTTTATTCTTTTAAGACTAGATGAGGGAACAAAAGAAAAGAATGGCTTTCTCCCTTGCCAGTTCTGTATGCAAATTTTGCTTTACTTACACCACTTTTCATTTTCCTTTCCTTTTCTCTCTCACACTCATCAACCAAACATCATCACGGCTACGTCGTCGTCGTCGTCTTAAAAAAGGAAATTTGTTAGGGGCCTATAACAATAACACTTTCATATATAACATCACATCTCACATCATCACACCACCACACCATTGCACATTAAAACGTATAGAGAAATAAAAGAAGACCAAGTCAACTCACTCTTTAAGATAACATGAATCAAGTTAAGCATCGCCATCATCATAAATTCATGTCATCTCATCATTCTCCTCGTCAACTTTCTCCAGAAAGAAAGAAAGTGTGTGTGAAGGAACTTCTATCGCCTGATTACATCTAAAAATAAAGAAGAATCTAGGGTATATGTGTTTAACCACATTGTTAATCTTAATTCTGTGACAGCTTCCATTATTCCTCCTCCTCTTCATTCCTCCAACTTTCTCTTTAGTGAATGAATGTTGAATGTGCAAAAGCCTTTTGCATCTAATTTCCATTACAAAATTTTTACCCACACACACACTGTCTGTGACAAGACAAGGCAACCGGTGCAGTAGTGTAAAAAAGAAAGAGGGGGTGGGAGAAAGTTTCTTCCAAGAAGTCTTTCGCCTTTCCCCTGTCATACGTAGGATATGAAAGAAATATGCAAATGTTGAAAGACATGCATATGCATGCATTTCTTTCTCTCTACATCCAAGTCCAGTGGAGCTTGACTGGAGACTCTCCAGCACACACAAACACCCATCCATCCATCCACATCCGACATACCTCACTCAACCAACTTGAGACAATTGTGTGAAAGCAGAAGTGTGAGAGTGAGGCATGCTTCACATCAAATTCAAAACCTTCTTAGTCTTCTTCTTCTTTTGTGAATATGCATGTGGCATGTCTAGAGAATGGACAAAATGAATGAGCAAAAGGTGCTCAGAAAGGAAAGTTGGGAGAAAGTTGAGGAATGATTCATGAAGGTGAAGGGTTGCGGCATGACATGTTTTTGATGCCACAAGATAAATCTTCCATATATGCAAATAGAATTTCTTAACTTCACTAAAAATCTGACCTGTTAAACAGCATTTCTACCGCGGAACGGTAACAACCAAAATCTCACATGAGCACAACGTAGAAGTCTTCAACTTCTTAAATTTTTAAGACATGGCTATCACAAATCGGCGTTAAAGCCTCCCTCCACGTAAACAAATAATCAAAAGGTAACGTATCAAAATGACACAAGATTACAAAAGAATGAGACTTCCATTATTGCATCATAAAAATCTCACCACCACATCTAATAATAAGTCGCATACATACATACACCACATTCACATTCAAAACATCATGTGATGTTTGTCGGGAGTCAACTTCTTTCTTTACAATTTCCTGTGTCGCCCTTTCATTTCATACAAAAAATGAGAATGAAATGAATGAAGTTTAAAAGTGTGAAGAAAAGAAGTAAAGTATCCCGATAATAATAGCATGACATTTGTCTTGTCTCTCATCATCATCTTTTCTATGATTAAAGCGACAAATAAAATAAAATAAAAGATGATTTTCCACGTTTTTACAAAGTGACAATCTTCTTCAGAGGACAATATATTCACGCACTTTACTTTACTGTTTCTCCCTGCATCACTCAACTTTAACTTTAGCTTTTTTGCAGCAAAATGATATGAGATGAGATGATGTGATGATATTTAATGATGATGGGATATGGCAAGGCAAATAAAGAGTACAATGACAAAAAAAAAGTACCATACAAATGAAATGAATGAGTGAGTAAGCAGGTGAGGTGAAACCATGCAAGAATCCTTTTCAAGGTGAGGTAAAAAAAAAAAAGCAAGCAGTCGAAAATTGTTTGTCTTTTCTTTTTCTTCTTTTCTTTAATAATTTGTCATGTTCATGTGTTCTCAACCATGTGCTAAAAACCTAAGATAAATTTTTAGCTATTTTTGGTCGGTATGTTTCCCAAATTAATCAAATCAATATGAAAAGTGAAAGAAAGTCAATGCCATTTTGTCTGTCTAAATGCATAAATGTCACATCATCAAAAAGCCATGTCGAAATGAGGCTTATTTCCACATCTTTTGTGATTTTGTTGATAAATTGGACATGTAAGTGAGCAATTCGCCCCAGTCAACTCTATCTAAAGTGCCAAAAGGATGATATTACTTACATCTTTTAAATTATACACATCCTTCATCAGTTAACCACTACAATTTTTACATTTGAAATGACTCCTTATGAATATAAAAGTATCCTGCTAACAACATACAGTACAAGGATTTCACATTTTCATATTATTCACGGTCTATCATCATCGACTTAAAAAGATCCTGCTGTTAACATGATAAACAGACTTCGTTTTACAGTTTGCAAAAATACTGAAGGAAATAATAAATCACATCAATAAATGAGTGTCTGGGGCACAATGAGAAAATGATCGTTTAATGTAAATTATGATCAGTGATTGGCGATCTTTAATCTTACAAATTATTGTGCAATATCACATCTTCTTAAGATATCATCATCGTATCATATCGAGTTACAACATCATGACTTTATTTAAGAGCGGAACATTTGGACTGAGAAAAAATTTGAGATGAAGGTTTTTGGCTAACTCGACTCGACTGACAATCACGATTTCCAGAATTCTCACGAAGAAGGAAAGAGAGGTACCGAACCGAAAGAGTGCCGTGTGTGTAGAGTTGAATGAATGGAACCTTATTATGTTCTTATGGACCGGCCTTTTAAAAAAGAAAAGAAAATTAGCAATCTTTCTTACCTTCTTCGATTTGAACCAATTTTTTTGAAGATTTAAAAAACAAATTCACTTCGTCACATCACAGCTTCTAACACAGACTTGGTTTGTTGTCCAGCACTTAACGATGATGGCAGATGTATGTATGTATGGATTATCTTCCTGACAGTAGAGAAGACAAACTTTTTCATTTTTCTTCAGAGGTTTGCTCTGGAATCAGGAAACTAATGAAGTACCTACGAGTGCACGTACTCACTCGCATTATTTGCTGGACTCTATGACGTGCTTTTTCACTCTATTAGGTAAATCCAGGGAGCATTTTATTGTATGCAAAGGTGAGGATCTTTGCTGTACAACCAATCAAGTCCTCCAGGTTCATTTATTAGGTTTACCATGCAATGCTACCACATCTCACAAAGGGAACCAAGCATTGAATGTGTTGTCATACTATTACGCGACTTAACGTATAAAACAAGGGAGTCTAGAGTCTTTGGCCCTTTCAATTCTGGCCCTAAATCCTTCCAGACTCTCCAGAGTGCAGAGGAGCCTATTCAAGGTAATCCCGTCTTAAGACAACACATGACCTGACACAATACAATGGAGAAATGAAATGTGATGTGATCTTTGAAAAGAGATGCATATGCATTTGAATTTTGCTAATTGCTTTTATCTTTTGCCTATCTTCAACGCCGATAAACCTAAGACTGCACATTTATACAAATAAAAAAGATGTCCTATTTCCAATTCGTCATGTTTCTTTGTCTGAACCCTTTGACAATAACTGATCATGTGTCATTCGCCATATAATCAAGACAATGAAGAAATTCTTGCATGGTTCTTCACCCAGATTATTATGGTGGCAAAGGGAAGCCTTTGCCATTATTACGTCGGGTTTTACACATTTTTGTGAGAACCGCATTGTCATGTATGTAAAACCTGGACAATAATGTGCAGCAAGAAATAATAATACACGTGAGGCAATACATCAAGATCAAGGGAAGGATGAGATAGAAAAAAGTGTCAGAGCTGTTCAATATTTGAAGGACATTTACCCTTTTGATCCATCCAAATCCAAACCATCTCTTTTCTGTTTGTTTGTCATGTCATCCTTTCTTTCTTTCTTTCACTCATTCGCATTTTCTTTTTACCTCTGTGAGACATGAGAGGTGCAATAAAGAAAAGGTAACTTTTGCCTTTTGCTTTAAATTCCAGCCATCCAGACTTTAGAAAAACCGAATTGGTAATAACAATATGCTTCACATCCACACTCACCTACGTACATAGGTAACGTGAGATCAATTCAGGTAGGTAAGTAATTGTCTGGAGAGGTAAAGGTTCTTCTGGAAGAACATCCAAGAGGAGAGCAATTAAATGGCAATTGAAAATTCTGAGAAAAGAACCTCTGGAGAACTCTCAAGTGTGGGGAGAAGAGATGTTATTCTAATTTACTAGGTCAAGCCCAGTGGAATTTTGTTTTTATTGCATTTACTTACTTGGCTATTTTTTTCTTTACCTGAGAAAAAGCACGTTTTATTGGAAAAGGTTTTATTGTCCAAGGATAATATGATACATCTCATCACTCTCCAGAAGACATGTTCCTGCTAACATCACACGACAGGTAAACCTGACCATGAAATACAACTACTACTTGTTTGTTCCAGCGTAGGCGAGGAAGCGAAAGGTTATATTTTATTAAAAGAAGCTCAGATTCAGAAGAGGTGCAATAAAAGTGCAAAGAAAGAAATTATTGTATTGTATTCTGCACTCACCTTGCAAGGTATCACAATTCAATTACACGACTCATCATCAGAGAACAGGATTCCACAACAATAAATATATCACCTTTGCACAAGAACATGATGACCCCGGTCAAAGGCAAAGTTCCAATGACTTAAAAAAGAGAAAGTTTGGGGGATCCTCGAGCTTAGTTTATTGCTCTGTTTTCCTCCCATCCATTTATTTTATCGAGACGAGATTAAGATTTACACAAGTTTCCAAGAAGTAATTGCAGTTAAACGTTTTTATGGAGTACGTGTGAAAAAAAACCCATGTCAACGGTCCTGTGACTTCGAGATGTGGTTTCCTATATGGGGCAAGTTGAGACACTGATTTGCTTTCACCACTGCCTCTCCTTTTGACACAAGTCACTTTGTAAAAACGGGTTTTAAAAAGTCGTCTTCTCGTTCCAAACACACTTGACTTCCGGAACCGATTTGTCTCTTCTTCCCTCTTCTTCTTCTTGAATGATTTGAGAGACAACTCTTGACTTTTCTTCTTCAGCAAAAGACGACGAAGAAGAGACGACGTTTTTTGCTTTCTTTTCTTCTTCTTCTTGAGCTGTTATTCATTCTACATACAAAGTCATTCGTCTCATTCACCCCCCACACCACCACACGTTACATGTTCAGCATAAGAGGATACCTACATGGATATGTAAAAGCAAAGCAAACATACACAACATTAGCATTAACTCTTCTTAAAGCGTAGTGTGGTATCCCATGGTTGAGCATGGCACGAATGACATGTACGATGTACCACCACCACCACGGAATCTATTTCATCCAAGCTAAAAGGTATCTATCTTCTAAAAATGATGATGAATATTCAAGTTCTCCACATTTCTTGATTGTTGCAATGCATTCTATTATTATATTTATTGCATTAGATTAGATACGTTAGATGATGATGAAGGCTTTGTTATATTTTCTTCTGTCCTCTGTTCTACAAATCCTAGCTGCTAAACTCAACATATTGGCTGTTATTATAACACATTACTACACCAACCAAAGCCTGACTTTTTACATACATTTTTAGATTAGTTTTTTTGAAAGGAAGGGACGAGAAAGATGAAGTGAGGTGACGCAAACATCTTTCTATTTATGAAATAAGATCTCGTCTCTTCGTCTCTTGTTCTTAAGAAAATCACGACTTGTACACTTTTGGATATTTAGTTTAAAAAGAGACACACACAATGAGAGAGGATATTATAATAAAAAGAGATGGGATAGGCAGATCGTGATGGGAACAAACAGTTCAGCTCAAGAAGAAGATAGATTTAAAACTTAGACTTATAAACTTTCTTTTCTCTCTCTCTCTCGTCTTCTTCTTTATAAAATAATTATCTGCATGTTATAATAATAATGTGGCAACAAAGCCAACAATAACCTTAAATTATGTGTGTGAATGAATATTTTATCATGAGCTTTTCATGATATGCCTTTCTTAGGTAGCCAAATGAACATTTTGTGGGGCAGTGTGAGATCGATCTCTTCGTCATTAGATTAAAAGCAACGAATTATTGATCGTTGTTGAGTGACCTAACAAGTCATGTCTGTTTGGTTTGATCGTCGTGATGTCATATCACATTAATACCATTAACGTTTCATGTACGAGAAATTGCAAGGGTGAGTAAGTAAATGGATGGACACCCTGCTGGTTAAAGAGATCACGTCACATCACACATATTTCTTGGTCGACATTTCAGTTCATTCTTATTACCTTTCTTCTCGCATTCATCGCCTTCTAAATTAGAAACAGAATTAAAATTAGAATAAAAGCAAAAGCAGAGAGAGACCAAATAAGATATGTGTGATGATAACAACAATGCTGTGATGTAAATATTATTACAATACGCAATTGTCATGATATTTCCTCTATTTGAAAAGTCTTTTAAAAAAAATGACTGTGTATGGCAGGGGGTATGTATCTACTCTTACTCCACTTTCTATTATCATTTTGTTTTTATTATTTTGTCACCACGTGCATGCATATTTTATTCAATTGCACTGCATTTCCTTATGACAACGCATCTCACATTCTTCTTAAAATAAATGGACTTGATGAGACAAAGAAACGTTAAAAGATTTGCCCAGGCAACGGCTTTTGCGCCAATATTATTTTTATGCTGGAACTTATTTTTATAGATCATTTGTCACCTCTTTCACACTCGGACGAGTTACATTTTGTCTATTTTTACACGCCAAAGTTTCATGTATTTGGTTGTCTATGGACGTATCTGTAATGGTCATGACGACGATAATATTTTTGTGATACACTTTGTCTAAACTGAAAGAAGAAGAAGAAGGGTGAATTAATGAGTAAAAGAGAGTCACGACAGTCGAGTTGTTTAACACAATTTGTATCAAAGAACGATAGGAAGGAAGATTGTCAGCCTACATACAATACAACACACACGTTATACGGCATTGTTATACTTTTCCACTTCCTTCATCTTATCATCTTTCTGAAACAATGAATTTCACCAGTGCATACAGAATGTGAGTTTATTAAAGAAAGTCGTTAATCTCATTAAAAGTTACGCCTAAGAAGGTGCAATTAGCTGCTTCATTTCGAGGCATAGGAAAATTGATTCCTGGAAAATAAGTTCACACATTCAATTTGGCTACTAATTTTACATTTTTTAGTTCCGCATCCTTCATGATGATGATAATGATTACGAATCTACACACACAAAATCTACGGCAGATATGTTTCTGTAGATTTTCGTCGGTCGGAGAAGGGGAAAAGGATGCAGGTTAATGATTTTTATCGCTTTTGCTTGAGTATCCAATCCTTAAGAAGAAGAGTGTACAGAAAACTGTGAAGAAAGGGAGTAAATGCAATAATTTGGTAAAATTAAAAAAGGAACCGACGGCAGATGATAATGGTGATATGTAACAATAATAATAATAGTTCAACCTCTTTTTCTTCTGTTTTAAGAAAGAAAGCAATGAATTATGATGATGGTGTGGATATCTTCTTATACTCACTCAACTTCCAGCACGAACAGTATTGCCGGGTTGCATAAACAATAAAAGTCTATTAAACAAGACAACAATTGAAACGTTTTTGGTAAAATAAAATAATAAAAAATAATTTCCAAAATTAAGAAAATTAAGCAGATTTGAGGTTTGACCATAGTCATTTAAGACATTATGACAAGGAGAATTGAAACATCCAATGGCACTTTTACAAGTCAAAATTGAGAGATTGGTTGACGCAAGTGGATGGACGATATTGAATAGTAGATACTATGGCATTTATTTGTAAAATTACCATTTGGCAGCTGTCGTTATCTTCTCTTGTCTTGACGCATGAAATGAAAGTGTGTGGATTTGAATTATTTCCCTTTCTTATATACTTGCCATATCTCTAACGACGATGGCAGTTGGTCTTCTAAAACTACATTGTAACAAAAACTATGTTCAGTTAATTAATACTGCTTTGCGTCCGTCCGACTTTTTTAACGCATGCTCGCTCACTGATGATTAATGAATTATGCGTAGGCAAGAGTAGAGAGAGAATGCCAAATGTCAGGACTCGGGAGATGGTTATCATTTGACTTGACTTGACATAAAAATGGAATGGAATACCGTCGGTCGCTTCCTCCTTCCGCACATTAGGACCAAAGAGGTTTTAATCGCTGTTGTAGACCCAATTCCGATCTGAGGATACAATCTAACGTGGAAAAGATCAATTGAAGTTTAAAGGATTGTGTGTGGGTGGATAGATTGATGGGTGGGCCGGGCAGCAACAGCATTTTAGCATCCTATCCATACTTCATTCTAATTTTTTTTAGCGGATGCATAAATCAATCGGATAAATAGAAAGGTTCTTGACTAAATGAATTTTATCAAGGGTGAAATCAAACTTATGCCTCTGCTTGCTCAAAGCTGTATCTTCTAAATACTTCCGACTAATTGCCAATTAGCTTCTCTGTGCAAATGGAAATTATTTATTATTACCTCCTCCCGAGAACAGTTTGTTTTTACCAATTTATTAACACCATTACCGAGAGTAAACCAACTTCACCCTAACTTCCTCCAACCAACAAAATGTTTCACCTTCTTCGTATCCGATCTTTTCTTCGAATTGTGTTGCATTAACATTTAGCAGAATAATTAATTGGGTGAGACTCTTCTAATTTTCAAGTAGGTGGTATTCACTCACTCGCCCCTTCTCATCCTTAACCAACTTGATTGACATTTATTATCTTGAACAACAACGAAAAGTGTAATAACAAGAGTAGTCAGTCAGACGTTATCACACTGAAATTGGCAAAGAGAGGAAGTCATATATAAAAAAAAAGTTCTCTGCTGCTGTTTGTATAAAATTTTTATAACAGTTCATTGACAGAATGTGAGGAGGAAGAGTGGCAAACAAAGTGATAAAAAAATTCCATTAAGCCAAGTAATGTAACAACCATGTTCAACCAACTTGAGAATGAGAAGAAAACTGCACAAGGAGAGAGATACAATCTTTTTTCTTTTTTACAAATCTAAAAGCTGCATTTTCATTTCGCTTGAGATGAGATATGAAACTGAAATTGTATAATAATAATAAAAATGGTGGCAACGCAAACTGTCTGAGACTCTCATTCATTATAAAGTTAAGACGGGGAAAATTAGGTACTTCCTTCTACTTAATTATTTTCTTGAAGAAGAGGACAGGATGATTATGAGATGTGAAGTAAATTTTTTGGTGCAATTCTCAAAGATTTTACAAAGATAGTTATGATGTTCGCACGGCCGACGAATCGTGATGGAAATCTGCAATTTTCTGCTCCTTGAATCACACCTCGAAGAAACTCATTCGACCTTCCGTAGGAACGATTGATTCGACTTTCTTCTTCACTTTCACTAGCGTCAAAACCCCATACTTCTATTTTGTCAACTTCCATTAGACCACATTTCAGGGCAACGGTTGAGACTGGCCGTGTGTAAATGCAACGACGTAAGGACTAATAAAATAACACCCAGAAGAAAGTTGTTAATAAATTAAAAATTACGTAACCGAACCGAGAATACAAGCCATTCTTCCGCAAATAAAAAAAGTATAAAAGCCAAAGTCAACGCTGGAGAGTAGGGCAACAACAAGTAGCAAGAACAGCAGGATACTCATTTTTCTCCGCTGTTTTAGAAGGGAGAATTAAAGGGATCAATTATCCATCCTCTCTCTGAGGCACTTTACCTGCAACTTTGTTCTTGTATACCTAATCTTTTCTTTCTCCTAAACTCGGCTCCGTCTCTGTTTTACCTTCTCCCTCCTCCTTTCTCTCACATTATTAACGCTAAAGGATTCAACGCATGTTGGAGAACACCTGTAACATGTTGATTTATTACTCTAAAACACGCCACTCACTCAAAATAAAATTTTCTCTGGTTTCATACCCAATTTCATTACGTTAAGATACTCTCCTTAAAACCACTCACTTTTCTTTTCGCTTCCTTTTTGGCCGAATATTGTTGGACCTTGCTACAAACATTTGGAGTCATTAATCACAAATACATTGCAAGTTCCAGGGTAAGGAAGTAGGGATATAGGTTAATCGAGACAAAAGAGAGCTAAAATGTCAACGGTCAAGTTTTAAATTCATTTCATATTACATTGCAGCTTTCTCTCCGTCAAGACTTAATAACCGTAAAACCGAAGCACCTTTCAGACTTGATGTTAAAAATAAACTCTTCCTCCAGGGGTTCTCTTTTGTTCAGGCAGTGTTCCCTAATAATGAAGTTCAATAATGGTAAATTTTAATGCGAATTATTAGACAGAGTTTATAGATAATTACTGCCCACCCGACGCAAGTCAAGGGTGAAGGAGTTGGAACTGGAAATATTGTTTTAAATTTCAACATGTGTGAGACTGTGTAGCATTGCATTGTTGCCTCCTTCTTCCGTTTCACATGTCTTGTCCATGAATGAAATGAGTAACTACTGTACAAGACTCTTGATTTTATTTCATTAGAGAGACTTTAATCAGATAATAATTAACGATTACCAACCTTCTTCAGCATCAGCAGCCGAGCAGTAGCTCTTTCTCACTGCGGTATAATTAGAGTCTTCTTCTGGCACACTGTTCTGCATAACAATTTTATTCTCATCTCATCCACACATTTCTTCTTCCCCTGGAATATTCGCATTTGTTTGTACGCAGTTGCA
>JAQIWU010002622.1:0-11707 GCA_034696445.1 Isotomiella minor
TCTTACATCTCTCTTTATATTATCTCTTCTCATATAATATTTGACAGAGAAATTAAAGTATGATGATGATATGATTATGATGACTGTATGCCAAATATGTAATTCATTCGACTCGAAAACGATAACGAATGAATCGATTTTTGGGTGTATCAAAGTATAAGTTAAACTTATGTAATTCAATTCATTAATTAATATATAAAATGTTAAACGCTAAAGTCTTACATGATTCATGCAGCTACGCTGATAAGTCAATTGTTCAAATACGACAGACAACCTGTGTTACGTGTGCAATACAAGTCCAGCGTCGTGTCTCACGAAACCAAATGACCCAGTTGAAGGTTTGATCTTGGTTTCCTCTCTTCTAAATGGAGGCTAGATGAGAAAACGCAGGTTTCAAAGTTTATGGTATACGTGCCTCCATTACATTACATTACGTCGTAATTAGAGATGAGGTGAGTATAGAGAGTACGCAAATCGTGGAGGATCAGTCGTTTTAATGTTGTTGAGTGCTTTCCTTTCCGTGCTTTGATCGTCGTCTCATTTCTCTAAAAAGACTGGGGCAAATGGAAGGAACGATTCTTTCGTTGTCTTCTTCTAAACCTTCCTTTTAAACCTCACTTTTTCTTTCTCCACATTTCAATCTACGCCTCGTTGTTACCCCATGTCTTTTCAGAAAGCGATGAATTATTCTGCCAAAATATTTCCAGGTATAAAGACTAAGACGACAAAGTACAAAGTAAGTATACGAGTACACAAACAAGGAAGAATGCTTCGTTAAAGGAGAAAAATTCATAACCGAGTCCCAATGGGAATTCCTTTGCGAATGAATTCTTCTATACTTTCCCTCATTCACTAACTCGCTTTCTCCTCTTTCTTTGGGCAAAATGGAAGGCAAAGGGAAGATGATCGAGAGCTTTCACCTTCCTTTCACGCACTCAGACAGAGGCAAAAATTTACTGCTTTGAGTTTTCCATTTACATTTACTCCTGATTTCATACTACATTCAACATTCAAGCCTAATGTAAATGTTGCTTTCCTTTAGCAAAGAATTTGGGTTACACCCGGCCTACACTCACACACATCTCACCTCACGAGAGAGAAGGTATCTTGAATAATGCAAAGCTTTCTACTACCCGGCGATTTGATTGTGTTGTTGTTGTACATTTAACTGACAAGGGAACATTTCAGGATGTTACGTTATCAAACAAAATGTCCCGAGTAGGTGTCATAAGGAACTTTCTCGACTTTTTATCCTTCCAAGGGAGATGGGGATGTGGCCCATAGTCTCTCCGAAATGTTTACCATTCTTGAAATTTTGGTTCAAAAACCCTATAACATCCCGAAACGTTCCCTTCTGCTATAGAGTCCAGGTTTGCAATTCACTGTTTTGAAGTAACTTGATTGAAGAACCTGCGTTTGACATGGCACAAAGCGTAACCTTTCTCCCTCCCTCCGAAAGTAAAGTAGGCTTTCATAAATACTTAATGCAACACGATTAGGAGAGTCCCCCGTGGGGTTTGCGTCATGTTAAATAAGAGCTTCGTTCTTACTCTGTGTGTTAGCAGCTCATGAAGGGAAACTATGTAACGTCCTTGGTTCTAATTGGGAGTCTTGTTTAGTCCTTATCGAGCGAGGAGCATTTGTACGAGTATTTGTGTACCTGCCTTTAAGTAAACATGTATGTATCTATAATACAAATTTCGCATACCCTGTAGAGATTGTTCATAAAGGAGGAGAGGAAGCATTGATGCATGCATACATGATTACATCTCTCTCTCCCCCTCTCTCCCAGCCGGAAGACTTTAAGGATGCCTGTTCTTTAAATTTATTACGGTACTTCCAAAAAGATTCACTTTCTCCTTTCTCAATCTTCATTCCGTTTCCAAAAGTCGATTTCACTTTAGAATGAAAATGAAGCTCTTCTTCTATGCAAGGAAAAGGCATCATTAATTTTATGCTTTCCGCCTTTGAGTCTATGTAATGCTAACGCATAAGGATTGTGATAACAAGAAAACTTTGATAATTTTCCACAGAAGAGAGAAGATGAAAGGATTCCTTTTTTTAGTATGAAAATAAATGTTTGTTGGAATATCCTCGGTGTGCAGGTTTTTTTTCGAAAAGAACGTTTTTTTTTGTTTATTGCTCGTTGGGGATATTTGGTATAATTTGAAGAAATGTACTTGGGTTTCCACGCTGGAATGAGTCGGTACATAGCAGGCTTACTAACTGGTGTAAAAAGTTGATGGAGAAGCTCTTTGAGTAGTGGAAGATACAAAATGTTATGGTGAAAGTTGAGAATATAGTATGCCTTCGATTGGATTGGTTTCAGGGAGAAAGAAAGTACAAGCTGAAAACCACTCTGTTCTTCTTCAAACACGAAGGAACAAAAGGGACGCAGCCATCATCCAGAGTCCTGGAAATTGGCTGCGGCTCTCGCTTCCACCTCCGACGATGCTGACGGGGTCTCGTTTTTGTGCGTCTTGTTGCTGATTATGATAGTGATGGTTGCTGCTGGGGGCATAGACCGGGGGACTAGTCATGTGTATCACAATTTCCTCAGAAGTCTCTGAGTAAAGGTCGAACACATCCACGTGACATCTCACACTCCAACCGTCCATAAAGTGTCCCTGTTTCTTATTCACTTCGTCCAGACTCTGTCGTGTCCCCATTTCAAATGTGAGCACCGAGAGGGCCAGTGATGTGTCGTTCTCAAGAAGTGAATCGGTGAACATCCAACGTGGAACCTTAAAGGGATTAGAGAGGGCATTTATTCAACCACAAAATGAACGACATATAAATCGGTGTGTGAAGTAGCCTAAGACTGACACACAATAATCTTAGTATAGTATTTCTGATGCTAGACATGTAGAATGTAGATAAAAATGCTTACTTCTATCCCGTTCATGTACCAGGTGAAGTTAGGGGAATGTGACACCCCTTCCAAACTGCAGTTTATGCCCACGCTTTCACCCGGGTAGTAGTTTGTGTGTTCTGCGGCTATGACGGGTAAACCGTATCCAACGCCTGTCAATAACCAAACCACGGATTGAGGATACAAACCTGGACGTAATCCCCACTACTAGACTTACGAGTGACTGTCAATTCACTGGAGGCTGTCAGAGTTTGGAAGGTCATTTCTGCGGATACAGCGCATTTAAATCTCCCTGTGGTCTCCAGACTCACGTTCCTGAGTGAAATGTGACGCTCGTTGCAGTAGTCCTCCTGTGGTTCATGACTATATGATACCTCGTTATCTACCTATGTATAACGTTGTGCAACTCACGTTAAAGGAAAGTCCAGGGAGGAGGAAGAACTGTTTTGGAGGAACTTCTTTTGGCACGAAGCGATAGAATTCTTGAGTCCCCCTGTACCATTTGACAGCGTAGATGGTGTCATTCTCCAGCTTGTAGCTGCACTGGAGGTTTACATTTTCTTCTCCTTGCCGAACAAATCGCGGTCCTTCCAACTTTACGTCTCGCAGTCCGTCTAACCCTAAAAGAAATATTTCAAAAAAGTGGATAACATTTTTCTGATCATTCATTCAAGGTATATAAAATGATGGGAGTATTAAAGTTGGTATGGCAGAGATTTGTGGAGGGGAAAAAGTACAAAAAATAAGAAGTATCTCAACACTTTCTCATAGCACTTTATTGCGCAGGTGATAAAAGTAGTCATGATCATCCTACCCTGCCACATGGGCCATGTATATTTATAGTCAGGAACAGAGGGTTGTATTTTCCACTGCAAACTCAAGGGTCCACTCTTAAATCCCACGTTGATAATTTCACAGTGGCCTACTCATGTCTTACTGCTGTGATGGGTTACGACCTCTGGACTCTATAAGCTGCCAACTTTTTTGGCTTAACGTGAAAGCCGAAATCTTGACTCCATAGTAGTGTCCCATTAGGACCTACTTTACTTCTTTTTCTGTTGGAGATTTGTGTTAATGCAGGAGACAGAGGTCTTTACCCTTCTGGACACAACTGTATCCACATATTGTGAAAACTGCTTCACGAATTTATCACAGGAATCGGTGTGTAAGCGAATAAGAGACGGAGAAATATTTCAATGGCACATAGAAATCAAATGCAGATCTACAAGGAAGGAGGGAAAGCGTGAGGATGAGGAATTGCATTCCCACAATTGTATTAATTTAAAGTCTGTCCGAAGCTTTCTGAAGATTTTGCCATCAAGACTAGGAAAGAAGCTGTGTTTATGGGAATGAAAAATGGGATGAAGGAATCAGATTGGATTTGGACCGTGACAAATTGAATCACATATGCAATATGTTACACGGCACTCAGATTTTTTCCACATCACTGAAAAAGAAAGAAGAAATGAAACCGACGTATATTATTATTTCGCTACATCACTTGTCACTGATCCGTGAAATAGCTGGAATATGGAGTCCCCCTACACCCAATAGGGAACCCACAGAAGTTTTTGAGGACTAGAGAAATGGTGAAAGTGAGACTAACAATGAAAGCATTTTAAGTGAAAAACAATGACTTTGGCGAAGCCACTAAACAAAGGTTCCAACACCAATTTGCGACAAATTATGGTCTGCTTTTTGAACGAAAGACGAGACATCACACGTTGAAAAGTAAAAATGTCTGATTTGCTCCAATATGCCGCTTGCACGTAACACGCATTTTTGTCGCATACAACGATTCCATTGTAAGGAAGCTATGAGAAAACCGAATGCATATTTTTAAGGATTGTTCACCCTTCTTTAAAATTCGTTAAAAAGCTGTGATCAAGAACAAAGCGACGAACACCATCCACCCTTCGTTCCTTCTCCCGTTCAAATTCAAGAGACACGGTTTTCCTCATTCCATTTTCTCATACAAATGTGAACGGAAATGCCAAACTGGTACCCACTAGTTTGTCTTATGGTTCTCCTGCGTAGTATTTCACCTGTCATCAAAGGAAGTAGAATTTGATGTATTGTTTCCACTACCAGCTCCACTGTCGCTAAAGAAAATATTTGATTCTCGAATAGAAGTTCCTCATCCTCACCATGCAATCCTCGCAGAGAATTTGTGGAAAGCGGGATGAAATGAAATATTGAACGCATGAATGGGTGGATGTAAGCATTGATATTCCTCACAGCCAATCCCCCGCACTTTCTTCCAGCAAAAGATTAAAGACACAAAGGGGGAATGGTGGCTGCAGGAAGGAAGAGAAAGGAAAGAATAAAAAGAATCAATTCAGGCGGAGGAAATAAAACATACTCTATTTGTCATTGATCCATACGGAATAAATGAAATAGGGCTTAAGCCCTAACTCATTTCCAATTTTTGAGAAAGGGATTTGTGTGGTCTTGACATGACATGACGGTAATAATGGAGGGGAGACTCTCTCTCGAAGCTAAAGAAAATAACCACGGCAACAGTTGCCATTTGCCACAGAAAGTAGAGTTGAGAGAATGATGCCTACAAAGTTCTAGTCTGCCAAAAAGCGAAACAATGCAAAATCCAAGAAGGTGTGCTCAACACGAAACTACTACGAAAAACGCGCTGACATGCTTGATTGTTCAATCCAACACAACAAAACAGCAATAGCATTTGTATACCCACAATGAAATTGTCAGGTCAAATGTTTAAAAACGTAAGCAATTCTGATGTAGTATGAATCGTATTTTGTAAACCAAGCCATACATACGTTAAGATTTCCACAGAAAGAAACCCAGTTTAGGAAGTACGTGTGGTTCCTTAGCTTCCCAGACTCTCGATGAAACCATAATGAAGCTTCGAAGTATACCATATACAAATAGTCACAACTTCATTTTCTTTTTCCTCGCAGACAACTTGTGGAAGAAGTTTAGTTTGGTGGAGAAATTGAGTAGGGAAAGTAAGTAAAAGTTTTTGTTTTAGTTTCCGGCTCTCTCTCTTGAGTAAGTAGTATCTGGTCTGAGTCTGATGGATTTTGATGATGATACCATTTGATACCACTTTTATTCTCATGTCTACAATGAACCCTCAAGTCAAGTGGTTTACTCGGTAGCCTCTTCCTGCTGACAAGACGAAAGGGAAAGTTTGAGAAGTTTACCAACAGTTGTTGCAAACAAATTCCTTTTTCTAAGCAAGTAAAAACAGGCAAAAAACCACAAAAGTGGAGCAATCAATGTCGGGGTAGATATGTAAGGATAATAATATGTGATGTTTGATCCAGGCTGTTTGGTTAAGGATATTGGATTGAGGGGTACGCACACTACACGTGGGGGTCATTGTCACACAAAAGCATGTAAGAATTATGAGTGAGACAGTTAGTTACCTGTTATATGGAGCAGTAGAAAAATGGGGAACACGACCACATGGATTCCTCCACCTCCTAAATAAGTATTGCTGGAATAGGCATTCTTCTTTTTCCAACTCGTCATTGTCATGTCATGTCACCACTTGCATTTGGATCTCTATATCACGCTCCCACTTTCACTTTGATACTACGCGTACGCACTTTCCACAAGACATAGGTTCATCCACTTACTTTCTTCACAAAAACTGGGTCTTAATAAAAATCTAACGAATCATAATTTTAAAGTTTCCGGATAGAACTTGCACTCAAATAAAATGTTATAAATAGCAAGCTAATTAACTTTTACTTTCACCAAATGGGTGTCAACTACATCTTCTGTCACTAGTCTGCATTTTTAGAAAGGGACACTTTTAAACTCGATATTTAAAAAGATACTTCCACTTTTGTAACTTAGAAAACAACAAAAGCAAGAATCCACGGAAGGGGAACAAGTGCTACGGATGTAGATCCACCGCGTTCTAAAAAGAATCTGTTCCTTCAACCTCCACCACTCCAGTTTATATTCCGTTTTGCCTCTTTCTCTTCGTCCCGGAATGAGTCAGTCTTAATTCAAAGTCAGGTTGGGTAGGAAGAGAAAGACAATTGCGTGCGCCTACATGGATAGAAAGTGTGAGGGAAAGGAAAGGAAGAGAGCATGAAAATGAAAGTTCTTCTGTGTCGATTTCGTTTGCTTAAGATGGACATTGATCTCACGTTCACGTCCTATAATGCTTTTTTCGGTCACGTTCAACGAAAATTAAGTGGACATGACTTAATCCCCCTCCTGCGTTCCCTTCCCGTAGTCGTAGGAATAGAGAAAGTTTCCACTAGGAGAGATGAATTGTAATCTTCAAGGTATTGAAATGCCAGGTGAAATCATCGTCTGTAATTTTATACCGCTCATTTGCAAAAACGGTGATTTCTAAGCATACCGTCAAAACTAACCGGCATACATGAAGTACGCAGAACTAACAGGCGGAGAAAATAGAGCTGGTATGTATGAAACCGAAATTAAGGGCAGAATACATACAATGTTTCCAATTCCAACCGACCAAGATTTGTCCCAACCTAACGCAATAAAGCAAACAGAAATACGTTGGAACATCGGTGGTATTGAGAAGTTTAGTAGAAGGAGCAAGGCAAATAATCGAGCGTATGTACGGACTTTGGGGAACAAGTTCCTCACCGAAATTAATTATGACTGTCGGTTTCGGTTGTATTCCGTCCGTTATTATTTGCTTAGCTGGATTTGGATTCCTCGGGTTACACATGACTAAGAATAATGCTGGAGGAAAATATTTGACCGCAATGAAGGGGAAGGAATGTGCCTAATGCCTTGCTCGTTTCATATGTCGACGGGGCAAGAAAATTTCTTCTTTATCGCAGTGCATGATTTTCCACACATGAACTGATTAACTTATTCCAACCTCGTGGTTGTACGCATTTTGCTTTATCCAGCTAGGGCCTACAATGTGTGCTTCTCTAGAATAATTTCTCCACACAAACATAACGAGGGAAGGAAGGCAAATATTTGCTCTATGTTACATAAACACCATTCCTTTGTTTCATGTTGGTGTTTACTTCAAGACAAATTTATCTATCTTGTTAAAGCAAAAGCTGGATTTAGACGTAAATGTGGAGAGACCTTACAAACCGACACCTGACTGTACACATACTGTTTTATTGCTTACCATTTTACTAACCAATGCTATACTCTCACTAGGTTACGGTTGTTAGCTTACCTGCCAATATTTCAAAGAAAAGGGTTCCATTGTAAGTCATATTGAGCTTTTATCCCAAAATAACGGGAAATATGGGTAAACAAATGTGGATGATAACTTACTATACTGGAACACAGATCATTCGATCCATCCTTGTCCACTTGAGTGATCTTCAATGATCTGCAATAATTGAGACTGAAATTAAAGTATGATGATGATAAAGTATTATGATGACTGTATGCAAAAAATAATTCATTGGATTGGAATGACTCAAAAACTATAATGAATAAACGGATTTTTATTTGTATCAAAGTAAGTAAAACTTAAGCAATGTGATTCATTAATTCATATGTAAAATGTATTCAAGTATGTACAAAATAAAAACGATAATCTCCTCTCCTTCTTCAATCCATAAAAAGTCCCCAGTCATTCACTTCTTCAAAGAATTCAGCAAACCTCTCCTCCACCCCTTCATCACTATTCACAATCTTCACCAAGCCTCCATCTTTCTTCCCCTCCCACGCCCCTAAGTCCTTGTTCCTGGCATAGGGAAAGGCGGCTTTGACCCTCACTGCCCAGTCTTCCTGGAAGAAGTCAGAGGATCCACTTCCAGGCCAAGGGAGCTCCACGTTCCTAACACTTCTACAAGTCTGTCTCTCATTCGCCGTCCTCCTGAGGAGTGGAGGGAAGTAGAGGAGGAAGAAGAGGCATGGGGTGACGTCGTCTGTCTCCTCCTCCGTCGTCATCATCGTAATCTTAAGTGTCTCAAGGACAGGGAAATGAGTGTCCAACCGCATCACCGACCCCACCGTCCCTGGGTTCCGAACTAGATCTCCAAAGATGGACCCATTCCCACGAGAGAAAGCTTCTGGGCTGCAGCGAGTCATGACCAGGGTTTTCAAGACGCTCATGACTGGAGGAAGGGGAGTGGGGTCGGTGGAGGGCATCCTTGCTCCAAACTTGTCCAGTTGAAGTACTTCCAGACTGTCCTTGAAGTTTTGCATTATGACCAAGAGTCTCTTCTTTCCCAAATCCTTGGCTGCTGCAGAGTCCAAGATGAGGACTGTGAGTGCAATGTTGCTGCTAAGACCTGAGACCGTGTTTACCCAATCCCAATAGAGGTTCCAGTTTGTGAGGACCGTCTCCTCACATTCTTCCTCTTTGATGTGGATTTTCTTCAACCCTGGCCAACTGGGCCGGTGGCAGAGGGACGTCCGGTAGGAAGCGATGAAGGTGTGGATGTTAGGAGTTGCAGACTCGAAGAGTTTCCCAAGAGGGCCGTCGAAGGAGATGAAGGTCTCGATGACTTCCACCTTCGTTAATTTGTTAGTAATCACTGGATTGTTTGACCTGAGGAAATTGCATAAATGTTTCACTTTGATAAATACAATTGAATGAAAAAAAAAATACCTGAGGGAGGTACCCCAGTCTCTGTTCCAGAAGGAGTCTGACCCCAGGACTCGGATCTTCTGGACGTTCGGGATCTGGCTGAAGAGAGTCTCCCACCAAGCCAAAGTCCCTCCTTGGTCGTAGTTGTTGTATGGAGGCATGATCTCCCCAAGAACGAGTTCTGTGATGGCTCCTCCTCCACCCATCACCCTTCTCTCCAGGAGGCCGAGGACCTTGTCTCCATAGTGGCTCCAGGTTGCTGGATATTTGAAGTCCTTAGGACGCGGATCAGGGACTTCAGGACGGATGAGGGTGAGGGCTTTAAAGTCCACCATCCAGTTCCCTGTTGCTCTTGCCCAGTCTGGGATGAAGTTGACATCCAGGCTCCCTCTCTTCTCCATGACGACCCTTGCAGTGGGTTCCCAAGTCCTGTTCAAGAGGCGGACGGACCTTAAGTCGGATACGGGGAGGAGGGACAGGATTTTCTGCTTTACCTAGAAAATAAGGGATTAATTAGAAGCCTCAAGATATCTATAGTCGTACCTCTGGAGGCAAATAGACCTCCTCCTCTTCTTCTTCTACGTCCATTCGTATGGCGTCCTCCTCCTCCTTCTTCTTTTCTTCTTCTTGAGAAGGGTTGCGACCCCCGCCGTCTGCGCCTTGTCTTTTCATCATCTTTTGTCCCTGAAGTCTGAAAAATAAGAAGAAAAAAGGATGAGGATTCACTCTAATTAACTTTGCCACTTACCTTATCGTCGTTGGGTTTTATAATTAATGTTTTTTTAAGGGTTGTTAATTAATTTTCAAATATAATTGAAGAGAACAACTGAAAATGCGACTGATTCTAACGTGTTTTGGAGCTCATCTGCGCTTGATTTTTGTCTTTATATGAGTGTAGGCAGGCAGACAGACATCATCATCACCACCCATCCGACATTATGTAAAGCCATGGAAATATTGAATAAATGCATGATTTATTTATTTGATGTAGATTTCTTGTGGGCGGCGAATTCAATTTGATCTTCAAACAAAATGTCATTTTATTTATTTTTTAAAAAGCATAGATTAGACTCAAGTCATAAAATTAGGCCTGCACAGCAGCCACATCATTGCGATAATTGCAAAAGCCATGCTTCGCGTTAAACGTCCTATGCTCCCTTACGTCACACCCACCCTTGTCACAGCAACCCTTGGCAAACTTGCCCAAATGATACCAAAAGTCCTTCCGCCCTTGATGATAGTTCCTCCGGGATCTGGAAGAAGAAGTAGGAGCAGAAGAGAATACAGAGTTGTCCTCCCAAATGTCCAATTCCATAATGTCGTCACCATCCGAGGAACGTTTCTTTCTAAATTGTTCCTGGGATTCCTCTTCAGTTTCGTCCATCAGGTAACCAGATCGCCGTTTAACTCCTACAAAAGTATACAGTTTAAGTCCGTTGAGTCAAATTTGACTAAGCTTACCTTTTGATATGATAGGCGGGACCAAACTTCGCTTCCCCTTACAAACTTCTTCGAACATGGACATTGACCGCTGTTGAATCTGGTGGCAGTTTTGTGACTCCACGACTCCCACCAGGTGGAGCAAGAATAGAAGGAGGCTCAGGAAGGCACTCATCGTGCCCACGCCGTGAGCTAACATGACTATGGCTTTGCAACGACTAAAAAAGTAATATCTGCATCGTATAACTCATGGATGGAAACAATGGCTTCTACATTCTTGTGTGGTGACGTAAGGTATTTAAAATGAACGTAGTTATGTATGCCTTATTTGCTATTCATCGTATAAGGCATAAAAAGCTTTTGTAATTTATAGAAGCGAACAATGTGTAGGTATTACATTACAAGGTACCTGAGCTTGTATATATATGCGGACCTGTCGTAATGGGCACATTGCACCCCAAACCTGGAATTTAAAGGGTCATATAATTCAAGAGCATGAAGACTTTAACCGTATAACTTTACATCGAAAACAGGAAGCATCATCTTTCCCTCATTTTGTGACAGTCATTCTATTTTATTCATAGCTTGCATCTCCGTAGAGGAAAGGTGAATCCAGACCCCAATGGATGAGTGACACTGAAGAGTGGAAATGTGCCAGGAATTATGCCATTTAATTGCGCTAGGTTTTGGAGACTTGGGGTGGCATTATGGAGCCCTTCATACACGACGTCGTTCAGAATAACCAATGATTTATTTGCTCATTAATGCCTACTATTTTGACCAGTAAATACCAAACGTAAGGATTTTGGGGATAAGCTCTTCCAGTTAAATGCCATCATGTGTGGATGCTCCCAGGCAAG
>JAQIWU010002623.1:0-11706 GCA_034696445.1 Isotomiella minor
GTTTTATCAATCAATCAAAATCAAATAAAAAAAATCTCGTCGCACTCGATTTTTTCCACAAAACTTTGTGTTAATTTTTTGCAATGCAATCCTGTTTCCAAATTATTCCAGTCTTCTTCACAAGATGAAGATATGTTTGCAGACAGAACTGGTGAAAAATGTGCATTTTTGGGGCAAACTGAGACAGCGGGTTGTCCTGAAAATCTCAAAAAGTTTGGAAAACATACTCATCTATCTGACATTTATTGACATTGACATACACAAGTCCGTTTGAGATTGGTATGTTTGTTTTTTGTGACGACGACGTGGACATAACTTTGCTTTGATATTTTGTGACGAGAGAAGCATGCCGACAGGGATCCATCCATCCGGACAAAGTTTTAAATAAGGTATAGCCTGACCTTCTATAAAATATTTGACGTTCAGCGTCTTCGCGAGAGTGTCTTTCAGTCCACTCTCGTTGTTTGTTGCTGACGATCACCAAAGATGACCCAACCTTTGTTTTGCTTCTTCCAGTTTTAGTTTTTACAAGATCCACACCGGCCAGGATGAACATGGACGATGAAGACCCATCAAGCGTACTCCGACACGTCGGTATGGTTGGTGGGACGCCCACGTTCGTCACCGTGTCCAGTAGCAGTGGTGGTGGCAATGTCAACATCATGTCTCAACCCTCCATAATAACGATGACCCAGAATTCCTCGGTCACCACCCCCACCACGACGACTACCACCTTCTCCCTGACGGCAGACTCATACGAGGAAGTGTTCAAAGGTATGACCTCAGTTAGCCTTTTTAGGTAATCAATCAATAACGTTTCGTCATGTTTATCAGAGATAACAAAGAAACTGTACGGAGAAGATCAAGCCTTCGCAGAGGTCATCGATGCTGCTGGAAATGTGCAACAGGCCAACTTGATTTTCGACCCGGACATGTTTCGGTCTGACCTTGGGGCTGGTGGGAGTGTGGCCTTCCTCACCACCGGGACAAGCTCATCAACTTCTGTTGATGGCAGCATTATGACACCCTCCACAACAACAACCTCAACAAATCTCCCTCAAGGAACCATCCTTCTCCAACGGAAGATTTGCCAGGACAAGGAAGGACGCCTGTGGTCCGTGGATGGGGACTCAATGACGTTACTTTCAGAACAAGGGGGTGTGGTCGATCTCAACCTAGAAGGTGAAATGGAAATGGAGACCGCCGGTACCATTCCCCTTCCTAACGCTTCTTCTTGCGAAACGGAGACACCTGAGAGGTGGTTTGAAAGCCAAGAAAGCCTGACCTGGACGACGTCGAAAATTGCAAGGTCGGTCTTTCATTTATATCAGTTCACTCTAATGCAGTATGTACTAAATGTGTAATGTCGTGTCTTAAACAGGTACAACGCATCCAAGAAGGTCTTTCGATGCGTGGAGTGTGACTTTCTTGGCACCCTTTCGAGAGTCGCTGAGCACTGGTTGGGGAGCCACGCCTCCCTGCAAGTCTTCCAATGTCCAAGGTGCAACTACCAATCGGCATGGGGCCGCTGTGTTCGTTCCCACCTTCAGAAAATGCATGGAGAGGTCACGGACACCGCGATGTGGAAAGAAAATCCAGTGATGGAAGAGGTAGAAAAGAAAAACCAAGACATATTTGAATTCTTCTTTTGTGCTGATTGACATCATTCTCATTGGTTGCTTTTTGTAGGTGACAAATTACCTCACGGGTTTGAGAGCCGGGGTGGAAGCGCGCCTGCTTGAAGGGGATGGGGACTTGGGGGTATCCGCAGAGGAAAGAAGGTACAAAATGTGTCTCTTAGTCGCTGTCGGCAGCCAATGTTTTTCGCTTTCTATGTTACTTTAGTTAGTTTATTGTTGCTTGTCGGTCACGCACTTTCTCTAACCTTCGATTCTATACTTGGGTGTTTGTTTGTTTGTTTTAGCACATTGTCACATAACCAAAGACCTTAATTTTAATTTAACGCTGGTTGGGTTGTTGTGTGTGTGGTACATAGAGTGACTATTCAATAGGCAGAAGGAAAAAGTACACAAGTATAAGAAGGTTGATTAATTGTAGGTTAAACTGTCCCAACTGCCCATATTCAACTGACCGAAGAGATCTGTTTACTCGTCACGAATCCATCCACAGGTTACGCCATAAATTAAACCATGAATCACAAATTATCCGATTCTGTAGATTCTGTCAGAGGATAGAGTTGAATTTGTTCGCTGGTTACTAATATTCCTGTCTTTACATTCGCAGGGATGAGAAGCCTTTCCAGTGCTACGTATGTGACAAACAGTTCAATAGAGCGGACCACGTGAAGAAGCACTTTGTACGAATGCATCGCGACCACACGTACGACCTCAACAAGATCAAAAAGCACTTCTCTCCCAGCAAGCAGACTCAAGGGGTCATCACTTATAGCAAAATGGCCAAACAGCAGCAGCAAAAGGTACCTGCCTCTTTTCTGGATTTGGTCGTCAAAAAGTATATTTCCCTTTTTTTAGCCCAAGCGAGAGGTGGAGGACGCAGGGATTATTGTGGAGCCGACGGCAACAACCCTGATGGGGACCCTGTCCTCGCATGCTGACACACCAGAGCAGATCGAGCTTCAATTAGATACGAGTGGAACAATTCCTCATATCGCCTACTTCAACCCCCCTTCCACTCCTGGGTCGACCGGCCCCCTGCAAGGGATTGCGGGAGTTGGAGGCACCAAAAAAGAGAGTAAGATTTTTAGTCTGTTATTTGTATTGTTGTTATATTCTATTGGTTGATTCTTTGTGTTAGGTAAGAGTAAGGGGGTAAAGAAGAAAAAGGCTGGAGAGAAAATGTACACTTGCAGCTACTGCCCTTGGCAAGGAGTTGACAATTGGTGCCTTAAAAGGCATTTAAACACCCATATAAAACCGTTTCTCTGTGCCCTTTGTGACTATAAGGCTGCAAGATCCGAACGACTGGCCACTCATGTCCAAAAGGTAATTTGTTTTAATTTTGTGGGCTCTCTTCTTGATTAATAATTTAATTTGTTTGTGTCAAAGGTGCATAATAAACGAGTTTGTCACAAGTGCTCTTTCCTCGCTGACGATACGGAAGCGTTGTCCTTGCACATTCAAGACTCTCAGTAAGCCGTGTAGTTTGAAATCAGATTTGAAGGTGAAGGTGTAACAAGTGATTCGTTTATATAGTCAAAACCCTTTGGTTAAATCCGGCTTCAATTGCAACGTGTGTCAAGACTATTTTGAGCTAAGAGCGGATTTAGAGGGTGAGTCACCGTCACCACCCTATTGTTATTCAGCATTAGAGTTCAGTCGTGATGAAATTGTTTTGGATTTTTAGCCCATGCCATTCTGGAGCATCAAAAGGTAATTGTGCAGTGCGACCTTTGTGACTTCAGAACGACGGATGAACTCTCGATGGAGGCGCATTTGAGGGAGAAGCATAATCTCCAACCAGGAATGGGCGCCGTGGCTGCGGCTGCTGCAGCTGCAATTGTTTGTCATTTATTTTAAATTATTTAATCGAGGCCATTTACTTACACTGGCGTAACTTTCTGTAGCAAATGCAACTACCGAATCAGTCTCATCTCGAGTTGCCAGACCAACTCACGCTGGACTCACAGGGACTTCTTCTTCACTCGACGGATAGTTTGGGTCACGGGAGCATGAATGACGTGGTGACGGATACGTTGCCTTCCATGGGATTTCAGCAAGACAATGGGTCGATTCTTACAAAAATGGAGACTGGTCTGATATCTGCGGATCTAAACGGAGGTAGCCATTTAGTTTTAGTTTAAATTCCAGCACTTCTTTTGCGAAAGTAATTAAGAACAATAATCAACCACATCAGGAAATATAGTGAACACGCAAGGGGAACCCGTCCTGCAACTGCAGCAGCAGCAGCCCAACAACGTTCCAACAGCAGCCGAGGCTATGGAAGTACAAATGGATGAAACTGAACCAGAAACTTTGTGCGGAAATTGTGGCATTGAGTTTGCGGACGAGCCTTCATTGAAGCTTCACGAGAGACTTATTCACAACATTAACCCCAGTTCCACCAAGAGGACAGTGGTCGTCAGTGCAGAACAGGGTAGTGGTGAAACTGCTCCTGCCATGTCTTTCAAGAGCATTGTTAGGAACTACGTTTGCAGCAAGTGCGTACAGATTTTGTAATCGTTCTAGGCAATGTAGATGGCAATTAACAAGTGTTTTTTCTTTTTTTAGTTGCTCCTACACAGCGTCTACAAAGCGGTTAATGATGCAGCATCAGAGGGCTCACAATGGGATGGAGTTGGAGTGCAAGGCCGAAGAATGTCAATTTTGCACCCCTTTCGACAACACGTTGAAAGAGCATATCCATTCCGACCATGCGTCTGAAGCGCATACGAGGTATGTTGTCCTATTGATACGTGAATTAGGCACTCTTCCTCCAGCAAATTATTGTTTGGTTTGGTATTCAGGTGTCCACATTGTGGGTTGAAAGTGCCTTCGGTGAATGCCTTCACGTACCACTGGAGGGTTCACCATCCTTCCCTTTGCGGCCTTTGTGTGAACCTGTATCGTGTCAAGTACGGGATGAAGGAGAACGATTTGCACGACCTGGTTTCAAAATCAATGTGTCAGCTAGTGCGAGAAGATGTGAGCGACAAAACCAATGCAGACAGAGACCCATTAGGCGATAGCAGCAGCGGGTCCTCAAGTGCCCTCACAAATTTGGACGACTGTTTGAACAACAATAACTTAGACACCTCACCATCCGTCTTTGCTCCTATCCTCACCGCGCTGTCCCGGAGGGGGGAACGAAGCTCCCTCCAACTCATTCCAAACTTAATAGAATACGTCGTCACCCCCATCTTTTCTGCAAAGCAACTAAGAAAACTGACGAAAAAAGGAAACCGTACAAGGAAAAGAAACAATTGGGCGCGTCAGTATCACTCTTCATCTCGCCGGTGCATTTCCCGTACCTCCACTTCGTGGCTCCTGCGAAGGGAACTTGACCTGACTAGGATGGAACGGAATGGTGGTGGGAGGAAGAAGAGGAAGTGCTACCACGTGGAATGCATGGAGCATCCCAACCATCGCTATTTCAAAGGAAGCAGTGCCTTAGTCCTTCATAAATTATGGCACCATTCAAGAAACAAGGTCGATTGTGACACGTGTCCCCTCAAGTTTCCGAGTTTGTCTCAGGCTCTAATCCACAAAATGAGGGAGCATAGCGAAGAACATGCTCGTGATGAAGCCCTGTCGAACCAACAGAACGATCAGGAACTATCTGCTGCTGCGACGGACTTTTTCCACAGCTTCTTAAACGGGAGCAATGACGACGTTTCTCTTACGTCCATTCCGGACGAAGTCGACATGAAAGGGCCGATTTAGCGATTAGAATATGAATATTTGACTTTACTAGCTTTAAAATTTAGTAAATTTTAATATTTAGCTGTCAGATGGGCTTACTCTAAGGAACTAGCGTAAAAGTCTTGTTAAATTTTGACGTGTGTTTGGTGCAAACTATAATATCACATTTATGTAATATAATTATAATTAGATGACTTTGTGCGGTTTGTTATTTTGTTTTTCAGTGTAGTTCTGGTTCTATTCTCCACCACCAATGGTACAAAAAAGGCTTTGTATTGACAAATTCTAATTTATTTTATATGAAATAAATATGAAAAGTCCAACAATGTACTCAAATGTATTCGTATAGTCATTAGGAATTTATTGAGTTACCAGGGTAACAAGATAGAAGCATTATTATTTTTAATCAATCGGAGGACCACCAGCACCTTCGCCATCCGTAGCACTGTCTTCACCATCAGCCACAGCAGCATCGTCCCCTTCCTCCCTCCGACCAGCGGCGTTAGTGAGCAAATCTCGCATTGCATCGAGCAAAGCTGTGACGCTTTGTTGCAATCCAGCTCGAAGGGCGATGGGTTGATCCTCTGGTTCGTCAATTACAATTCCACCACCGGGAACAGCAACAGGAGGTTGCCTACACAACGCATAAAGTATTTCGGTCAGACAGAGTGAAATGAGACTAGGGTCACTGTCACTTACAAGTTGGCGAATCTCCGTGCAAGTCTCTCTTCATCCATGTCCATGTTCAAGTCATTATGCCACAACGACTGCATAAACAGATTTAAGAGACCCCCGTGTCTCTGTGGTCTGTGGTTGCGACTGAGGCTTATTTCCTTAATGTTGTAAATGTCAACGGCGTCGGTTGGAGGAAGTGGGTCGAAGTTAAGAATGGGTTCCTTGCTCAGATCCTTAAAAATCGAAAACAATAAAATTAAAATTCCATAAGCTTTCATTTTCATGAAGTACACCCATCACTCACCGGAGGTAAATTGATGTTTAAGTCTTTATTATCCAGGAGCAAGATGTGTCTTAGGATATTTCGAGGGGTGGTGGCTTGATATCGACGCTTCCTTTTTTCCTCATAGTCTGCAACGATCGGGTCCTTCTTGTCAACTTTATTTAGCACCACTGTCAAATTCCTTTCAAGCCAAGCCAACACCGTCGATTCCTTCCAAACATGGTGTGTTCGCCAAACGTACAACTCACACAGTAGTCGGAGGGAACGGCTCTGACTGGAAAAGGACAGGAAAAGTAACAATAATAAAACGATTTTCCAAAAAGTTAATCAAAATATTTACCTCGATTGTGCAAAAGAATTCAAGTAGGTGTGATTCCTTGATCTACTGTCGACTTGAACACCCACTTTATCCAACAATGCCAACAGAACGGAAGGGAACATCAATACTGCATATTGTATCATCGCGTCTGCTTTCGACGACAGGCCAGCATCACCCGACTAAAATCGAGAAAATTAATTAAATAATTCAGCATTTCGCACTATGGCCTACATTTGACTATTACTATTGATTTCTTACCTTCTTCACGGACAAGAGGTGGTACGCGAGAGCGACAGAGTATGAAAAATTGGGTAATTGCTCTAAATTCCGTTGTTTGTCATAAAATTTATACATCTCGACGAGCCACTCCCCTTCCCCAGCCTTGAGCGCGTAGAAGTCAATCATGAGCGTGGCACAGAGGGGATCTGAGACAGGGTCGAAGCACAAAAGGCGTTTACAAAGTTCAAGGGCTGTACGATAGCAGGCCCGTTGTCCCACAAAGACCAAGTGCTTAAAGAGGAGGATGAAAAAGGGCCGGTTTTCTTGATACTTATATTCCAACCGGCAGAGGGGATTCGTCAGAGTGAAACGCGTGTGGAATGAATTTTCCAGGCAGTGAATCGCCCCTTCGACAAGATCTGCGGCGACGGACATGTCCTCTGCGGCCTGACCATCAATTTTAAAAAGAGCTTTGTAGTTGACACAAGCAAAAGCTTTTTAAAAAATGACATGTTTCTTCTCACCTTGGCCATGTCTGACAGCTGAACATGAGCATCGATGTGGTAGGGGTACATTCTCAAGATTCGCACTACATTATCAGGATTCAAGGTGTCAACGGCCTGCAAGAACTGCTTCTGAACCTCTCGATACCCGTCGCTGTGAGAGTATTTGAAATACAGAAACCCATCCAAGCTGTTAAGGTAGGACATCGATATTCCTACGGGGATAAAAAAAGGAATTTATGACCTGTCTGTTTTTGTTGGCATAACAAAATCTACCTGTGCCGACGCTGGACACAAGTTGCCACTCCTCCTTCGGCATGACCAAGCGACTGTGACGAAAGATCCTCCTTTGTCCTTGTTTACTGCAAAAGTAAAAAATAGAGAAGGGCTTGTCGATCCAGTCACATCTTTATTGAAGATCTAGGTAGACAAAAAAACTCACTTTCGCTCATACTTAATGACCTTGGCCCCGAATATTTTTTTGAGTTCGAATTCGGAATTTATGAATTTCGGATCCAGCTTGAACACTTCAATCAACTTGGCATTGACTGGGGACAAGGACTGACCCTCGTCACTCTTGACAGAAAGACCTGTACCTGGCCCTGACTTTGAAGAACCCTTCTGACTCTGCCGCTGTTGACGGTGGGCCTCGTCTTCCTCCTGTCAATCAATCAATTAATTGTCGTCTTTTATTAACGACGTAAGACGACTTGCCACTTCAGTGTCCAACGCCCGATCAGACCCTGACCCACCAGCAGCAGTTCCCTTCTTCTTCTTAGGCTTCTTCCTCTTCTTTTTCTTCTTTGTCGTCGCCTGGGACACATCGTCAGCCTCAGCCCCTTCTCCACCCTCGTCCTCCTCCGCCAATCCGTCATCCTCCTTCGCCTCCGACTCGGACAACTCGTTCAGCTATGCCCAGAACAAAAGGGTTACGTCACGTCAACTTAAAAAATCAAATATTTTTAGTACCAAAGCGTATGGATTGACGAGGACTGGTCTCTTATTTGATGAGACCGTGGCGAAGGAGGGACCTTCATCCTCCGACTCTGGTGACGCCTTGGCAATCTCCTCAGCCTCACCCAGGACTTTTTTCAACACTCGATTTGACATTTTTTTTCTTTTTAATATAATCGTAAAAAAATAGCAATTAGTTTTAAAATGATGTCACATATCATCAGAAGAAGAAAGTAAAAAATCACAGGTGAGCTGAGCTGACTCATTTGGCACACGATTTGATTTTTGCCATTTTCCCCTTTGTCTCATCCGTCTATGGATTCTGAATTGCATGCATGCACGTGCATAACAAGTTATAAATGTTCTGAGCTGCATACAAGACATCCAAGACATATTCTAACAAATATAGGTGATGGAGGATGGATTGAGATTGAGAGCCGGGTCAGTACTTATCTATCACTATGCGAATTGCAAACGTTCATAAGGAGTGAAGGGGATGCAAAAAAGTCGACGTCAGTCTTGTATTTGAATGACTGCATGCCAGACGGATAGGCACGGATAAGCAAAAATGTCCATACTAATGACTCCACATAGAATCTCCCTCCTTCATTGACATTGACCATCAGACAACAAAACAATGTATGCGAAAAGAAATATATATCTTGTTTATTGCTTTTCCCGTTTGTATATTGTTGTACAGCCTTAATGAGAAGGAAAAGTGTCTCTTATTTGGTCACAATAAATAGGAAACTATATAGGAATCGCTTCGCACTTTTAGTTCACAAAGTCCAAAATTCCCATGACTTTACTTCATTGTACGCCATGATTGAATCTGAACCAAAGTGTATGTAAAAAAAGAGATTTTCCTGCGGACTGGATTAGTACACGTGCACGCTTGAGAACAAGTTTTTCACATTCTTCAAATGACGACAATGTGCATTGTAGTTGTAATATAGCGTGAGAAATTAAATCATTATTATTGCTAAAAGACGTCTTCACACATCCTTCACCGTATATTATCACAAGTTCCCACAACATGCCTAGGGTAGGTTAAGGAAGAAGCTATTGTTCAATAGGGCGACATGGAATTTTTTCATTTCATCCGGAATTTCCTAAATTCCATTTTCCTTCTTCTTCACAAAGCTACCTAAATCAATCTCTTTTCAGTCAGTCAAAAGGTAGGAAACGTATCACATCACTATCATGCCCCCACAACAGACACAGAACGGCACTCTCCACGACGAGGGCCTTGACACACATCATAAGGGCCCCATCACCATGAGGAAGGAAGTGTACTACGACGGGTACTTTTATGACGTGACCGAGTTCATGGGTCGACATCCAGGGGGACAGATCATCAAATTTTATACGGAGGACGGGGAAGATGCGACGATTCCCATTCAGCAATTCCACAATAGGTCCATGCCCAGGATTCTCGCCATCATGAAGTCCCTCAAGAGGAGGAAGGCGGAGCTAACACCAAGTCCCCCAACAGTCAAGGAGAAGGACCGGCTGGAGGGGTTAACGGAAGACTTTCAAAAGTTATACAGAGAGTTGAAGGAGGAAGGGATGTTCGAGCCCTCCGTGCCTCATACGATCTACCGTTTCACAGAGCTCGCCATCTTCGCCCTCCTTGGATACTTCCTTGTGGTCCAAGACCACGTACTTCCCCACTGTTTGGGAATCTTGAGCCTTAGCATGTTCGCAGGGAGGTGTGGATGGTACATGCACGAAGGTAAGGACATTTATCGATGTTAGTTGGGGCACTGTGAAACAACTACTTTTTTACATAGGAGGACACCACTCTCTAACTGGAAACCCGGCCATGGACCGCTTCCTCCAATCCTTCCTCATGGGATTCCCCACAGGAATGTCAGGCCGATGGTGGTCTTCCCAACACAATCGTCATCATGCTATGCCACAACGCCTGGCACACGACGTAGACCTGGACACCCTCCCCCTCATCGCCTTCAACAAGAAGGTCGTGAAGGAACCTTCAGAGGACGGGACGGGCTTCTTTGTCCACCATCAGTCCAAGCTTTTCATCCTCATCGACTGCCTCCTGGTGGGTCTCTTCTGGAAATTTTACCTCCACCCACGCTATGTCTTCAAGAAGCGAGCCTGGGCCGACCTCTTCTTCATGGCCTGTCACTACTACGTCGTAGCACAGTTCTCCCTCGCCACCTACCTCGTCACGATGTGGTTCACGGCCGTCTACATCTTTCTCAACTTTGCCTTGAGCCACACCCACCTACCCGTGACGTCCGAACCCAAGCACTGGGTCGAGTATTCCCTCCTCCACACGGCGGACATTCACGGACGGACGGGAGTGACGGACAGGATGGTAGACTGGTGGATGTGCTACCTCAACTATCAAATCGAACACCACCTCTTCCCCACTATGCCCCAGTTCCGGCACCGTCAGGTTCAGCCGAGGGTCAAGGCCCTGGCGACGAAGCATGGTATCCCCCACATCTCCATTCCTTACTGGGAGGCGGTGGAGGCGACCTTGGGCAACTTGGCAAAGGTGTCGGAGGAACTCCATGCAGAAGCAAGTATGGGCAAGGGCAAGATTGACTGAGAATACGTGTGGAAATTCCTAAATTTATTAATTAATAATTTCTTACATGTCACACTACAAATAAGTAAATAAAGACACTAATTGTAAGTGGTACTAATAACCATCTCCTCGGCTGTTCGGAGGACGTCCCCATTCAGCCTCAGTCTGATCCCTGTCGGTAAATTCGTGGTACTTCCTATACCCCTTTTTGTGAGTAAAGTCCTTCCTCCCCTCCTGCCATCCTCTGGGTGGGGCCGTGTCGTAGTCGAAGGTGAGGTTGGGATTTTCTCCGTAAAGTTGACTTATTCTAAAAAGGCAAATGACAAAAACATGATGAGATGAAGAGAGATGACAAGATATTGGATCTACGAACCTCTTCATATCCTCCCTGTACACCGTGGAGACACACTTTTTCCCCGTGACGGGATCCGTCATGTCGCCGTAGGGGTAAACGATCTTTTTTATCTCATGCGTGATGTCCCTTGTCATCCGCGTCGGCAGTTCTTCAACCAGGACAATGTCCCCCTGCTTCACCTTCCCCCCCGTCGTGTCGTGGGCGTAGAAGGTGACCCATTTTTTAAAGTACTATAAAATTGAAGACAGATAAATTAATTTCATGAAGATAAGGATCCTTGGATTTTACCATTTTGAGCCATGCGTCCCAGTCCAACTGCTTGATGTCCACTCGGACAGCGTTGGGAATGTCACAAGGGTGGCAGGCGGCGAGGAACAGCTTCTTGTTCACCTTGGCTGTCACTGTCTTTAAAATTTGGGATGTGGGTAGGGCCACTGGCATTTTTTTTAAGAAATGTTTTTTGGACACAAAAAATAAAATCCCAGTCGGTCGATCGGGC
>JAQIWU010002624.1:0-11704 GCA_034696445.1 Isotomiella minor
TGAAATGAATACTTCATTTCATTTAAAAACAAAGTAATCGTTTCTGTATTTGTGTCCAGGTGCCATATTGGGAACAAATCGCACAATCCCGAAGCCGGAAACATTGCCTCTAATAGCGGAGCAGTTGAAAAGAAATAAGATCAACGGTTTGCTGATAATTGGAGGATTTGAAGCTTTTCAAACGATCCTTATGATGGCAGAAAGTAGAGACAAGTTCCCTGCTTTTTGTATCCCAATTGCGTGCATACCAGCTACAATTAGTAAGTTGATCTCTAGACCATTCACATGCGCCCAAGTTTTTACTTTTTCTTCCTATTATGTAGGCAATAACGTACCGGGAACCGATTTCTCATTAGGATGTGATACAGCTTTGAATGAAATTACTGAAATCTGTGACAGAATAAGGCAGTCTGCCCAGGGGACAAGACGAAGAGTTTTCGTGATTGAGACAATGGGAGGATATTGTGGTTATCTTGCAACTCTTGCTGGGTAAAATCAGTAAAAGTCATTTGCACATTGACATTGACTCAAAACTGTTGGTTTCTTTTGTATAGTTTGGCAGGAGGAGCTGACGCTGCTTATATTTTCGAGGAGGTATTTTCAGAATGAGAGTAAAGTAGCTCTGCAGCATTACAAGGTTTCTATTATATTTGTGTTTTTTAAGCCCGCAAACATTGACGACCTTGTTACTGATGTAAAGCACATAGCTTCCAAGATGGAGACGGGCGGAATTTCCAGAGGCCTCATTCTAAGGTAATTGCGTCATATGAAAGCAAAATTCAAAAATTTCAATTTTTTTATGAATTCCAGAAACGAATTAGCGAATGAGCACTATGACACAGATTTTGTAACGAAGTTGTTTTCTGAGGAGGGAAAAGCTTATTTCTCAACCCGAGTCAACATCCTCGGACACATGCAACAGGGTGGGTCTCCCACCCCTTTTGATCGCAACATGGGAACTAAGATGGCTGCAAAAGCTGTTGAATGGTTTATCGAGAAGTTAACCGGAGAACAAAAGTTCTATGGTCCTCATTCGGCAGTGATGCTTGGAATCGTGCAACGTCAATACAAGTTTAGTCCGGTTCAAGAACTCAAATTGTATACGGACTTCAAACATCGCATCCCTGTTCATCAATGGTGGTTGAAGTTGCGACCTCTCCTTCGCATTCTGGCCAAGCATGCATCCACCTAGTACGTTCAACATAACTTGATATGATCAATCTAATTGAATTATTGGCTAATCCTTTGTTTCATTTTTCAGTGTCGAAGAAGGCATCGAGATGAGCATAGATGAAAATATTGCAAATCTAGAAGCCATCGCCTAATACCTCGTAGTTTACGTCAAGTTTGATAGTTTACGTCAAGACTCACTGGATCTGGAAATCCATGTGTTATAAAAAGTGTGACTCTTATTTTCCTGACATGATCTAATGTGTATGGGTAGGTTAGTTTAGCGTAGTTTTGTTGACGGTCAAATGGACTGTGTATTGTTCAATTTTAGACAAATCGCCAAAATTAAAAAAATAGAATTGCAGTAAATTGTAAATGTCAAAAAGTCAACTTTTTATTATCTTGACATGCATTTGTTTTGGACAGTTGCAACAAAGGGCTTCATGTTTTTTAATACCAATTGCAACATAACAATGTCCAATCGCCCGAAAGGGGTAATGTTAGACTTGCTGTGGCCAAAAGAGTTTGTTTGGTTAAAAACTTGGTGTCGTTTGTATTTAATTCATCCTTGTCGTTGGTTAACATTCATTGGGTACAATTAATTCATTACGATCGGTTCAAAGTTTCACTCAAATGTACAAATAAATGGTTCCATTCACGTTGTTGATCCCCTTCAAATCTTCCACCGCCTCCGAAAGCAACTTCTTGAAGCCTGAATAGGTTTCCACCCAGGAATCTGCTTCCCTGAAGGCAACACGATGATGCTGCAACCCCAACTTCATCTTCTTCACCTTCATCTTGGACCAGAGCTGCTCGGCCAAGGCTACCATTTTTGACCAACCAAAGATTTCGATTTCAATAAGTAAATTCCTGAGACAGAATAGGCTATTCAAACAATCTTCCCGAGGGGTCTGGTATCCAAAGTCAACAAGAAGTTCCTTCAGGTACATGTGTTCACGTAGGTCGAAGAAAATGTGGCCACTGTGGCTGTTGTCGATTTGTAATTGCTTCAAGTTAGGTGTTGCCTTCACCAAAGCCATCGCCATTTCATACTGAGCAGGGCATTTTGGGTCCTCCTGGTGGTAACCTCGAACGCTAAACTTGAGACTGACAAGACTTCGTTTGATTTTGAAATTGAACCCTTCACCAGCGTAGCTCTCGCTGTCGCGCTTGTGGTCACTGGACATTGCTATTTCAATTCTTCTGACGTTTGGAAGGTGAAGATCAATGGCAAGGGCGACAATCCTCACGTCACACCACACGGTATTCAACTCCAATATTTGGACATGGGTTCCGTGGGCTTGACAGAAATTCATGAGATTTGGGGAATAATTTGTCAATGGGAATCCTCCAATACGGACATTTCGATACAATTTTGGATTCACATTTTCAATCGGTTTTGGTGGAGTCGGAGTGGTGGATCGGGGGTACAAGGTATGAAAGTTGAGACAAAGTGGGGTGGGATGTGGCATGGCCAAGACTGCATCGTTGAAAGCGTGTGAGACAAGGCGAAGCTCCTTCAAGGCATCGAGTCCCCCTGATGCGCCCACAAATGGCATTAAAGTTCGCAATACCTATGGACAAAAATGACCTTGAGAAGGAAACATTTAATGCCAATTTCACCCCTACCACAGGGTTCCACGGATTAGGCATCTCCTCATCCTCTTCTCTGTCCATCTCCATCTCTTGGCCCTCATCACAAACGGTGCCATTGTCATTGTATTGCTCTATAACCTCATTTTCAAATGCAGCGTCATCATCTGCGACATAAAGGGATTGCATAAGATATACCTAAGTCAAGAGGAGTCAGTCATATCAAATACCCGTACCCGCTACAACTGCAGACACTTCTGGCGTTATTTCTATGTTCCTCTGCTGATTACATAACTGACTGTTATTCGTTAAATCCATTGTTTTATCAAGTATTTTACATTCAAAAGCTCCAGCAGGAATTTGGAATTTTTCGAACTAAAGAATTTTGAATTTCATCAATTTTCATCTGCCATTTTATTCGGATTCGGGCGTCTCTTTTCTGGCTTTTGTGACATTTTTCATGGTGACAATGAAAAACGAATTCCAAATGAATTCCCAAAGTCTTCACCAAAAAACGAATTCCTAAATGCCTCGAAAGGGGGTAACGCTAGACTAAAATGGAAATACTCTTTGTTCTAGTAAGTCTTATCCGACATGCCTCTTTATAAATACTTGTATTTAATTCATTCTTGATCGCATGTTTGGCATTAATTTCTATTCTACATGTCACTTAATAGTTATATCTAAAGCACTGGTTGGCAATTGATTTTTATAGCAGATTTCACTATTAGACATAAATTTGTAAATGCATGAAGCCAATCAATCCTCCAAATTGATCTTCCACATCTTTCTCCAATTCCAGCAAGAACTTCTTTGTGTCTGACAACGTTTCAGCAGAGCGAATCCCTCCCATGAAACCAAGACGTGGGTGCTTAAACTTCAACTGCATCGCGTGTACCCTCCCCTTGTCCCAGAATTGAGTTATCATGTCTTTCATAATGCGGAGCATTCCAGGGAACCTGGAATATTCAATTTGAATTCGTAGTCCGCGTAGACAAAAGAGGTCATTCAGACAGTCATCATCTTGTGGAAAATTATAGTCTGCAAACTTGAGGCGAAGATCGGTTAGGTGCTTGTGGTCACTTAGTTCGAAGGACATGTAGGATGCACGGCTGTGGATTTCTAATTGCTTCAAATTAGGTGCTGCTTTCACTAACGCCTTTGCCATTCCAAAATGAGCAGAGCAGTCTGCACTATTGAATGGAATTCGAATCTTGATGTTCACGAGCCTTGGTTTGGGATTGAATGTGAAAAAGGTATCCTCCGGCCATTCCGCACAACCGCAATTGAAGAACTCTAACTCAATGCTCCTGACATTTGGAAGGTGTCGGTCCATCACAATTGCAAGTAGGTTCAAGTCCTTCCATACAACAGTCAGTTTCAAGTTTTGAACGTAAGGTCCCTGATCTTGGCAGAACTTTAGAAAATTGATGGAACTATTCAGCACTGGGTATGGGAATGTTCCATAGGGAGGATCTTCACATTCTGCAAATTGGTGGGGGAAAGGCTGCCTAGGCCGGAAACATGAACAGTCATAATTGTGCATGCGCATTCGCACATTTCCACAAAGTTTGTGGTTCATATCTTGAATCTGGTCTAACGGAGTTGTGGTTGAGTTGATCAGTTCATTCTCAGTAACAGGTCCATCCTTTTCGGGAAATAGGGCACCAATGTTGAGGCAAACCGGGGTGGGTTGAGGCATGGCCAAGAATGCATCGTTGAAAGCTCGAGAGACCAAGCGAAGCTGCTTCAAGGCATCGGATCCTCCAGCGCCACCCACAAATGGCATCAACGTACGCAATACCTGTGGACCACAAAGATGTTGAGCAGGTAAGAATTTACACACTTGGTTCCATATGCATCCTTACCACAGGGTTCCACGGATTTGGCATCTCCTCCTCGTCTTCCGTGTGGATCTCTTGGAAAACGCCATCATGGTCATCATTTGGCTCCACAATCTCATTTTCATCTGCGACATGAGACAAATAGATTATGATATCGGAAGTCAAGAGGGAAAATGCTACCTGCTGCCGTCACTTCTGGTAATATTTCTCTATTCCTCTGTTCCATAATGACTGACTGACGATTATCGAGAGTAATATTTTTCGCACGGCTCCTAAGATTGTAGGAATGCATTGTAGTACATTCGGTCGTTTGAAAAGCAACTTAATTTTTCTGTTCGCAGGGTCATGTCATTTGAGACTTTGGATGTCAGTTACTCTGATCTTTGTCCTGGTTATTTGGTTGCCATATCTTATGGTCAAGGTGAGAAAGATACCCAACTGGCATTCCCTTATTCGCACTTCATCATCGATAAGAAAATCTGACAATTGTAGTGCCCATCAAAAATACGTTCCGAAATATGCACCTATTTTTAACATAGATTTTCTTTGACCATGTAGTAAGAAAGAGATTCTTTATGGAATGATTATCATACTTTAATGTCTAGAAGGGGCAATGTTAGACGGAAGCAAAAGTCTTGGTTGCTGTAAATGACATTTGATACATTTTATTCATCCATTTAGCATAACATGATAACATGACACCCATACAGAATATTTAACATGCCCTTTGACTATCGTTGATTCATGACTAGTTTTCTAGCTTGCACATTCGATTTTACATAATAATCACGTAACTGTATACTGACATTGTCTTTGAATAATTACATAGTGTTCATTAATTCAATCATTAATACTTAATAATTGGTTCATATAGCTGTTTTGTAACCTTACACGTAAACATAAATATAAACGAAGTCAACCAGATTTTCAATCTGCATCACAGATTTCTCCAACTTCCGGAGTGCCTTCTTAAATTCTGACAAGGTTTCAATGCAACGCTGCTCTCCTTTCTTGAAATTAAAGATCTCGTGTCTCAGCTCCAATTCCACCTTCTTGATCTCCATATTGGTCCAGAACTGCTCGATCAAGGCGGACGTTTCAGGAAACCATTTGACGAACTTGATCCTGATTCGCAAATTCCGTAGACAAAAGACGCTGGTCAGACAGTCATCTCGAGGGTAAGCTTTGTTAAAATCCAGATGAAGGTCCCTAAGTTGTTTATGTCCACTGAGGTCGAAGAACATAGAGCCGCTGTGGCTGTTGACTTGCAATTGCCTCAAGTTTGGAGCTGCCTCCACCAAAGCCTTTGCCATTTCATGTAGAATTCGACAGGCAGAGACTTGGCGTCGCTTATTTACGAACTTGAGCTTGACGAGACTTCGTTTGGTGTTGAATTTGAAACGGGGCTTATTATTCTCCTCATCATGGCACTCACAGTCGTGGCAGTCGGTCTTTTCCACAGCGATGCTTCTGACGTTTGGAAGGTGACGGTCAATCGCGATGGCCATTACCTTCAAATCTCGGAGAACAGCAGTCAGCTTCAAAATGACGATGTGAGTGCCGTAGGCTTCGCAGAAGTTCATGAAGTTGATAGCAGTGATCATGACTGGTCGTGGGAATTTTCCATACTCAGGATCTTCATATTCTGCAAAGTGATGGGCAGAGATCCGACCACGTGAACAGCTATCACCCGACATTCCCATTCGCACGTTTCGAGCCAATTTGTGATCCACGTCTTGAATCTGCTTTGGTGGAGTTGGGGTCATGTGGGTGTCTTCATCAAACAGATCGCACTCCTCACAAATTTCAGGATACAGGGCAGCTATGTTGAGGCAAATCGGTGTGGGATGGGGCATGACCATGACTGCATCGTTGAAAGCTTGGGAGACCAGTCGAAGCTGCTGTAAGGCTTCGGAACCTCCAGTGGCACCCACAAATGGCACCAACGACCGCAGTACCTACATTGAACAAACAAAGGACGATAAGAAAAGAAAGATAAGGGCAAACGTACTCCATTCTTACCACAGGGTTCCACGGATTAAGGGCCCTCTCCTCTGCTGTCTCAGTCTCGTTGACGCCTTCACCATCAGGGACTGCATCTGAGAGATGGATAAGAAAAACAATCGTAACAGAAGTCATTTATAGAGAATGGTGATGATCGCCAGTACCTCCAGCAGACACTGACATTTTCGGTATTATGTCTCCGTCCGTTCCAAAGGAATAGCCACCGGTGACGATATTCTTCACGCCAGTCCACAAACTGTTGAAGTCCATTTTGAAATCAATCGGAACAAAAACTAATTTACCTACTTCTCTTCTCAAAGTGCTCACAGGAATGATTGTAATTCTTGCTGTTGCTTCTCTGCTCCTTTTTTTTGGGTGACCAAATTTTCATGGCAATCCAGCGCAACATCTATCGAGCAACCACCACCAATCATCACCATCACCAATCAAATCGAACATCCTCTTCCAGGTCGTTGTCCTCTCCTCACTTTCCGACCCAAACTGCCTTTGTTTCTTTTCTTCGAGATGTTTCTTCAATGCCTGACTGAATGCAGGAAGGGGGTAACATGAGACCAATGGAAATCCTTCAGCTCTAGGACAGTAGAATTTTTTTCCTGTGGTCTGGACAAGTAGTGTAATGCTTTACGTTGTACATTGGATTCCTTTTGCTACAAAGTCACCCTTGTTAAGGCCTTGGGTGTACTTATCATCATAGGATATTTATGTCCGATGACACTGAACTTGTTTTTGTTTGCACTTTAGTTGCGTTTGTTTGATAAGTTACTTATATATACAACCTAGACATGTTCAAGATCAACCATTCTAACACTATCGGACATGATGATCCTTTGTAAATAGATATTTGATTCATTCTTAACGTGCTATTGATTATAAAGTCCATCGATAGTTATTTAAGGCTTGACAATTATTGATTTTTCCAGCAGATCTCTCTACGATTATGTGTATATCTGTAAATAGATTAAATCAACCAAATCTTCCAAATCCACCAGTAACTTCTTAATGTCTGACAGGTTTTCAGCAGAGCGATCTCCTCCTCTGAGGTCAAAACGCGGGTGTCTGAGCTTTAACTTCATCCCCTTTACCCTTTCCCAAAACTCTGTTCAACCAATTATCAACTAACCGATCAACTAAGTTGTCGATGTGTAAAGTCTTCAAGTTAGAAACTGCATTCACCAACAACTTGGCCATTTCATATCGAGCAGAGTATTGTTACCTGTGGCCTGAATGCAACCTTCACTTCTACACTTGAGCCTAATGAGACTTTGTTTGATGTTGAAATTGAACGCGTCATCCCAGTGCTCGCAGTCGCAGTAGTCGTCTTAACATCTGGACATCGTCATGTCAATGCCCCTGACCTTTGGAAGGTGTCGATCAATCGCAATGGCTAAGCCTTAAGTCACGTTGCAGAGCAGTCAACTCCAACATTTGGACGTTGGTGCCATGGACCTGGCAGAACTTCATGAAATTGATGGAGTTAATAATCAATAGGTTTGAGAATTTCCGTATACGTAGGATCTTCATATTCTGTCAAATGTAGGGAGAGGCTTCGGCCACATGGACAGGCCTGTTTCGGTGGTCTGAAAAATCTTTCGGATATCTCCATACGATATCTGCTTGTGAAAAGCATGTTTTACTTTGCATTAGTCTTGGATAGCTTTAGACTTTTTCGATGCTTGTGTGAAGTGAGAGCATCGTTCTTACAACAGTACAAGAAGGTCCGGGATTACGAAACCAAAAGGATGACTGGGGTGAAAGTTGAAAACGAAACTACCATATTTTTTGTTAGAGGATCTAAAACACGAGGTTTTGAAGAAGACTGGGGAAAGTGCAAGGTGTTTCGAATTATTCATGAGTAACAACATCTTTTCCTCATTCTCTTCAATATTTCATGTGATGAGAAACATATCGGATTCCAATGGGGTACCAAAAATTCTAAACTGAATCGATAAAAGTACAATTACAAAAACTTTTACTGGAAGAAAGTCAGGATATAATTCTGCACTGCTTTCTCTTTTTACGTTAATAAACTTGCTTACACGGAGTGAAATAAAGAATTCAAAAGCCGAAACAAATTCATGTGACAAATGCATATACCTACAAAATTGTCATTCATGGAGAGTTTGTGCAGGGCTAAAAGGTGACATTAACTAAGGTCCTGGTGTGAAAAATTGTTGCACTTTAGGAAACGTTTGGTTTGTGGTGGAGGTGGTCCTGTCCCTATAAAATAAAGAGGCAGGAAGGAATTTAGCCTGATGTCATTGTCATTTGGTTGGACAAAGCCTTTGGAGGATAAAGCTCACCCGATTTGTAACCTTTAAGCCCCATAAAATAAAATTCAGAGATGATGATGATGAAGATGATGACACCTCCCTTCCCTTACTTTATACTTTCACCAAGAAGAAGAAAAGGAAGAAGACTTTCGTCTTAAGATGCGATATGATATGATATTCTCCTGTGTGTTCTTCTGTTGTACCCCATCATCTCGTCATATTCATCATCTTCATTCTCCAAATCCACACGAGATCCTTTCACTCGAATTTCTCCCACTCTCATCCATTCTCACGGCTTAACCTCTGTCCCTTTTCTTTCTGTTTCCACATTCATACGATGACAAAACGTGTGTGTGGGGTGTAACACGCTTCAAGAATTTTTCTTGAAATAATAATGCTACACATTCTTTACATCCAGTTGTACATTTGTAAAGTAAATCCCACTCATTGTTGTAACTGAGACATTGCAGTCTGTGTCTGTCGTCTAAAAGAAAGTGCTCAGATGTTGAAGTTTGATTATCAAATCCTATCATTTTTTGATGACATTGATTTCTCCCAGCAGTTTGCATAAAGATAAGAATCTTATGTAAAACAAACTCGTTTTGCATGTTTATTTACAGCTTTCTCCAAGCCAAGTTCAATGTTGTGTTGAGGAAATTGAGAAGATGTTATGCATTTTAGAGGACAAGTGTAACAGAAGACTGTCATTTGAAGCCAGTTATGGCGTGCAGTAATGACACCGCTAAGTATCGAGAGAAAGCATAAAGGACTAAACCTGGTCAAATGGGTGTTCTTATGCTGTCATTACGAGTACTATTGGATATTATTATTATGAAGTGTGTTTGGTATTGCAAGTTACTTTAAACATTATTGGGGTTTACCCATATGCACACATACATATAACTTTAACTTTCCCCTGCTTTCACTAGCTGAACAAAGGAATGTAGTCTGTGTGGCACTGCAAAAGATAGAAATAAGCTTTGCTGGTATCATTTTCAAGTGGTTATTGCAGAATAATGCAACAAAGCATGATAAGGACAGCGATGGTGTTATGGGGCAACTATTTGGAAGGAGGGGAGCTGGTGAAAGCTGTTTATTTTAAAGTGCCCACTATGATTATGGATATATGGCGTTGAATGAACATTTTCCCAAGACAATTTCCTCCCCTCTAAAAAGACCCACACACAGACTAAACAATCTTGTCACTCAATAATCATAACTCTTCATTTCTCGACCAATAACCAGCCAAACACACTTCCACTAATCTTTATCAAGAATCTCTAAATTCTAAAATCCCATCTTATGCAAGATCTCCTCCATGCCCCTCAAAGAGGGCATGTTACGACTTTCACCGCGTGACGTTGATCATCATCCTTCACTATTTATAAAAATCTCTTTGCACATAATTTTGACACTATTTTCTAATCAATTTATTTCCAAAGATTGCCATCAAAAATACATTGAAAAATGCATACATACGCTAAAGTGTGGAACATTTTAATTGAAACAATATTGCCTCGCCGTCTCACATTTGAATTCTGACACATTTTAGTTCCCTTATAACGGAAAGTACCACTGCTGCTATCGAATTGGTAGAGGGGAAGGAATTTCCATCCTTCAAGAGCAAGAAATTTGATTGCCTCGATAACATTATTAATGAGTTGCTCTGAGGTGTGAAAAGAGAGGCCGATGCGAACGTAGTAGCCAGGTTTGAAAAACATATCGAATTCTCCTTGATCGCTCTCAGAGGGGCTGGTGCATATGAATAAAATAAAAATTCCATTCTTAATTCAAGCGATGCGTACACATTGCGTACATTCATGCGTTCTCACCTTGTCTGGAGAACAATTCTTTCGTACTGCAATGCTAGTCATTCGCTTATTCCAAGCAAATTCCAGGAGTAGGGTCCAGCGAACATGCAACCTCCTCGACATTGAATTCCTACGAAATTTAATAAAATGCAAAATGATGCAGATTGTGTAGATACATACACGTACGCATATCCAAGAGAATTGCCAAAAAGGTCATTGAGGGCAGCCACAACAAAGTCATCATGCAAAAACAGTCCCTTTGGAAAGATGGGATTGTTTCCACCAGAAAAGGTAATGAAAGTGGATTTACCGTTGACTCATGTTTTATGATAAGAGGCAATGATATGTCCCTAACTTCTTGCCTACATAAGTAAGGACATGGTGCAGGGTAAGAATCCTAGTATCGACTTGTTAGGTTGGTCATTTATTCATGATCAATTTACCGATAAATCGTCATTTTCGATGCACAGTAGGACGTTGTAGTGTGAGTGTTTGCGTGAATGGGCAGGATGTTCTCTGCTACAAAATTTTCAACGGTTTTTCAGTAGTACTTTGATCCAGATAAATGCCTATTCAAAAATAGAAAGTATGTAGGTTCCAAAAGAGTATAAAAGATAAAACTTCAGAAGAACAGTGATTTCGTTGACTGTTCAGTCTGACTTACATTTCCTGGGTCCGAATGGACCTGGCTGGACACTGCCAATTATGTCTTTGCTGAGTTGTCTTCCACCAACTCAAGTGTATCGTATTGTTCCATTTTTCAGGTTCTACGTTTGCTATGTTGTCAGTTCCCAAGACAAAATCACACTATAGTCGGCTATCTATTCCACGAACAGCTTAAATGAAGCCACTGGGGCTAATTCAGATTAATCAAGTGTCACCTTTTCTCCAATATTTATTTCCACTTGCTTTCCGTTTCAGATATTACTGCGGGTTTGGGCGTTTGCAAAGCTAATTTATGGAGCTGACTTAATTGTCCATGCCGACGTAT
>JAQIWU010002625.1:0-11703 GCA_034696445.1 Isotomiella minor
CTAGCCTATCGTCTAGTTCGCACTATTTTCCGAACATGAAGCTTGGTTTTAGAGGATCTGTTTAATTGTAAGTATAATTGTCATGGGTCCTCACTGTTCAGTAACGTACTTACAAATTTCGTTACTAGACGTGTTATTATTTTCAAATGAAAGTTATATTAAGGTCTGAACTTGAAAATCAATGATCCAGTGCAATTGATTGTTGCTAAAAAAAACAGTTACTACGGCTTTGCTTTATTGACCATACTTTGACATCCTGATCAAAATGAACATGTTTCCAAATTATGATTTTCTCGGCTGCAAGCAAGATGGATGATAATGAGAAAATCCGAGTATTACTGTTGATCTAGTCTAAATTAAAAAAATCAAATGGATTCATCAACGTCGTAAATTGACTGATTGCATTGGATTTCCATGACTAACACAAAGCATACAGTAGTGTGATAAAAATGAGATGGCCCTAATCCTTTCCATTTATCTTTTAAACTATATCATGTTACAGCGCTAGTAATCCCTGACGGCCAGAATATCGACAGTACAACAATATTGCATATTAAGGACAGACAGTCTGCCACGGATTACTTTCTAATTTTCACAACTGAAAGTCAAGAGCATGGTACCAATTACTAAAAGTTGTTTTCACGTAGTTGATACATGACAAACGTGTAATGATAAATGCAGTCACTGAGCCTCCCTATCTAGTGCTGATAAACTATTGAAACGGCACACATCCATTCACTGAACAGTTCTCAAGCTTCTTTTCCTACTTTGTCCCCGAAAGAACAGGGGTTTCTCAAAATGGGCAAAACAAAATCTCGCTCTTCCGACTGGGGACTTTGTCTTCAACCATGCACCGGGTTCTTCCTTCAAGGAGCTGTTAAGGCCATCTCCATCTTAGATATTGTGAGAAACAATTGCACATGGTGCTATCGGGGATTTTGCCAATTATTATGACGACTTTTTTACTAGGGGATAGAGACTGGTATGTTGATTCTTCACACTAGCAGCATTTTCACTTGGTGGCAACTAACAAGAGAGGAGGTGAAGAATCCAATAGGTAAAAGTACTACCAGCGTTGACAACTTTTTTTTATCCTGTAATTACGTATATATTGTACACGACATTCCTCTTAGGCTTGGCCCGTCTTGTTTATTGGGCAATTCATTACTCATACAACATCATCAGCATTTTGATGGCACTTAGGCTTCGCGGACATGCAGAGAAGGTATAACAGAAACCTGCTTGCACAAGTATGAATGCCCATGCCAAAAAAATTATTCCCTATTTTGCCCAGAGAGATTACAAAAGGCTGCGACGATGGCTCTTCTCGTCCTTCTGTTTACTGGTTGTAGAGACGGGAGGATTCATTTTGCAGACATTCTGGGCAAAATGGAGAGCCCATGAATTAATGTGCGCAGCAGCGTGCGCCATATTCATCCCGTACAAGCTATACAGCCTCTGGGTTGTATCTGCATTCATGAAGGAAATCAAATACTATGGAGGATTTAATTCCCCCCTTACGGAGTTGTCGGATGAAGATGTCCAGGAATTCTTTGAGGGACACAAAACTGAAAGAACCCAGTGTTCCGGGATGGTCAACAGCTATAATGACAAACCGTACCAGCAATCCTTTGAGATCCCTTTGAATCGGTTGTTGCTTGACGAGCATCAGTTGTTGGGAATGGGCGAGTTTGGGATTGTGTACCGGGGTACTCTGTTAAACGAAACACCGGAAGGAAAACATGAATCGGACCAAACTCGGCTTGGAGAGACTGTGGCTGTGAAAACCTTAAAACACTCGGCGAGTCTTTGCAACTTCAAGATGCTGCTTTCTGAGCTCAAAATTCTCAGCTATCTAGGAAAGCATAGCAACATTGCGAGCCTGGTGGGTGCCTGCACTTCGGAGATTAAGAGAAGTAATCAATCGTAAGCTAATCAGATAAATAAATAATTCAAACATCTTTCACAGAGAAACTCTACGTCATAGTGGAGTTTTGTCCAATGGGCAGTTTGCTTCATTACCTAAGATCCAAGCGAGGATTGTTTGTAGACATGTTTGCTTCATCCATTCCTGGCTACCTTACCCGCCCGAGTTTTCACTGCGAGGGGGAATCCGCTTTGAGTACGAAGGACCTTTTGAAATGGGCTACACAAACTGCAAACGCTATGGAATACGTCACCAAACGGAAGGTTGTTATATACATGATTAAGAACAACTAACACACATTCAGTTTCCGATTGCAAAGATATTACACCTGCATCTGACTCATTCATTAAAGGGAGCACACTTTAACCTCATCATAATTTGCTTTAAGGTAATTCACGGTGACCTTGCAGCTCGAAATGTTCTACTAACTCACGACATGAACGTCAAGATTGCAGACTTTGGTCTATCAAAGCAACTTTATCAATTCTACGAATACCGTCGAAATGGAGAGGTGAGGTCAGATTAAATAAGAAAACTTAAATTTATCTTAATACCCTTGAAGGAACCTCTTCCATGGAAATGGTTGGCAGTGGAGGCAATCGAGCATATGCAGTTCTCCTCATATTCTGATGTGTGGGCATTTGGTGTCACGGTATGGGAGTACTTCACTTGTGGCCACGAACCTTACTTTGGATACAGCTTCAACACAGATTTCATTCATGCCTTGAAACACAACACCCTCAGGCCTGACCCACCATGTCACGCGACAATGGAGATGTAAGGAATATTGTACCGCTATTACACTTGCAGCCTTGATTTTTCTTTCTGCTTTCACGCAGTTACGACATGATGGTAAAATGTTGGGATTTGGATTGTGAGAAACGTCCTAGTTTCGCAGAGCTGCATGAGTTTTTTGGAAAACTATACACTGAAGTGTGTCACGGTGAGTATGTTGGTTCGGCAAATGAGGAAGGATATATTGCAATTAATTGCTACGATACCATTATTTGCAATTGAGCAGAAACAGTAAACGAGTACATGTTACTACTAATAATAAAAGACAACCGTATTTGCTTTGCTACACGATAGACGTAATTCCTTCCATCATTTCCTGTTATGAGCCATACAGGCATGACCTTATTTGGATGAGACTTGAATGACGAAGCCGACAGAAAGATGCTGATAGACAAGAATCATCCGAAATTGAGCGAGATTCATTTAAAATAACTAGATGTCTCCTTTTACTAGATTACTGTCACTTTACCCTTTACCATGGCCCTTTTGGTTTACTACTGGAGGGACTTTTTATTTTTAAGAGACGAAGGACAATACTTCGTTTCGGATGTGCAATAGAAAGTTCCCTCTTGTTTATCACACATTCATTGACATTGATCATTCTGTTGTTAAGAGGACTGTAGTGATTGATTATGTGTTAAAAGCATGCAGTGATAAGGTTTTACAAGTACTAACTATCTCAAGAGGTGATGGTGAATTCAATGAATTCCATTCTTCTTGACGTCAATAGTTACACTTGCGTCCCACTATCTTATCACTGGTAGGGGTATTATTGTCGAACGGTACACAATGATTTGTTTGGTTCCAATTTCAGTTATTTTCGGTGAGTAAGAGGAGAATTCAGGTCATTGAGACAGGAATATTTTTGTAATTAGCTTTTAACGCTTTGTCCCACTGAAGTACGCTTTACTGGACTGCCTTGTTTGGTAGCCTTCTTCTGATCTGGGCAAAGAAGCATCGGATGCTTATCAGAAAAAGTCACCGTGAGGCTTTAAGCGTTGTACAATCAAACCAGAAAGCGGATGACAAACTCAGATAACCCGGATACTTCCACGTGACTATGCAGTCAAACACCACTATATGGCATCCACAGATTTTGTTCAAGAAGTGTCGCACGACAAAACAAAGCGATATTCCACAGAGGTGAGACTCGTGGGAAAAGAAATCCCACAAATACAATGGATCTAGAGAAACTACTTAGATATGTGCTTCTAAATCTCGTATTGTTTGGTAGCCTGGTGTCACATTTTCTCCTTCCCCTAAACGATCGAAACCAGAGTACAATGCAACGACCGTGACGCCGGACAGGGATGATGCACATGAAGTGCCTTTCGAGTCTTCTAATTCGCCTGACTCAAGTACTATCAGTGAAAACCGGTACTTGGGAATTCCTCCTGCTGGTGGATTGATGACGACAAACGAGACAGAGACAACCTCCAACTTTAAATGTTTTGCGTTGGACGAAGAACAAAAAACCAAAGTAATAGAATTTCATTTTGACAATAGGTTTGAGGAGACGGAAAGAAAAGACTTTCAACTTACGCAAGGAGAGACAGAGAGAAATGCAGGAAACCCAAGTGTTTGTCTACCATACCTTGATTTAAGCAGGTAATTTAAGTGGGAAACGCAGGATTGGTAATGCTTTTGTTTAAGGCACTTATACTTGAGTAATTCCTCCTACTACATTTACACAGCCCCGTACGGGAAGGAAGTAGCGAAACAAACACCGCAAACTGTTTGAAACGAGCTCGAGAAGAAATAGACTTAAGGACAAAGTACAAAGGGACAGGGCAGTATTCTCAAGCCGTTAGGGAACTCCAGGAACCAGTAAAATACTTGAGTGACCAAAACAATATACTTCATACCGTAAGGGAAACTCTCCAACAGGATGTCTACCTTGCCCGTCATAACAATCAAGTCAGGAATCAGGACCTTGAATTAGCTGAAAATGAGTTACACCTGACTTTGGAACAGTCGGCTAAGTTGAAGAAAGAAAATGTATTATTAAAACTACGAACCCATAAGCTGTTTCTTGAGTATACGAATTACCTGGTGACTTCTACGAAGCAAATGGAGGCAAGGGATATTGAAATCAATGAGTTACAAAGGGAAAACGGAGAGCTTCGTCGTTCATTGAAAATGATGGGGTCTGATACTTTAAATAACCCTTAATTCCGGGGAAGAAAAAATAAAAATGCATTACACTTTTATGCTTTCTTCCGATCGCATGTGTACCAGAAATCCCCAGAGTATTCATTCTCATTGTGTAGGCTTCAAGTAATGTAATGTTTTCTACCTGTGTTGCCACATCACCAGAGTGGCCAGGTCTGGCCAATTTACATTTCAGTAATCCTGAGTCATTCATATTCGATTCAAGCATATCATTCAAAAACTAACATCAGTTTTATCAATTTATTATCCTTATCCACGGAATGATGATACACAATTCGGAATATCGAAAGCAATTTGCGTTGAGCGTAAAGGGTTGCTGCACCCATTGTATCACTTTACACGTTTTGTAAAAATTATACTTATTTGTGGACAAAGGTTGTATTAGATTACTCTTAGGACATACGACCATAAGCGATAAAACATACGACGTTATTGAAATACAGCTGCAAAACCAAGAAGTGGCGAGATCTGACCAACCGTAATGACAAAGAAATCGGAAACGTCTGTCAGATGGAAGTCAGCAGTTGCCTGTGAAATTCCGGCTGAGTCCAGTAGAAGTGTTCCCTTGTGAGTATATATGCAATACCTTACTCACTGCATGTCAAACGGTAGTAGGGCCACGGGTACAGCAGGTAAATAAGAAATTGTCAAGGTGCTTCCGTGGCATTTAGGATGTGATTGGCCCTCCCCGTTACGCACGATTGTCCTTATTTAACGAGTGTCAACAACTCAGTGGAAGATATGTAATAAACATTCACCAAGCAATTTCAAATACGATCGAACGGATTTACTTATTTATGAGGTGCAAGAAAGTGGCCAAGTCTGGCCAATTTCAACCCCATTAAGCTTTTATCTGACATTGGCATTTTATATCAGGTATCTTTTTACCCATGACATTCGCACGTTTCAATCGTTCTTAAAATCAACAAGTATATCAGTGAAGTGATAATGTGCCGCATGGGTAATCAATTCCAACACCCTTCTGCATCTGTTGCTACTTTGTGATTGTCTGTACTTTTATTGTTTTGCACCGCAATTTAAAGAAATTAGACTAAAATCCTTACCTCAAGCATACATAATTCTATTACTCTGCGATTTAGTTATGGGCACTTTTCTCAACACACTATTTGCCCGGTGGAACAGACCTTCTAATTCCAATTTTTCCATCCGGTTGGAACGTCAAATGCCTCAAAAGCCTTGATACCTGGGTAGGAACATAAGGAGGAATCCTCTCCTCCCTAACAATCGCCTTGAAAACAGCCTCCACCATCGTATCCCCTCCGTTCCGTAGACACTCCCCCACCAACCTCACCCATGGAGGATTCCGCCAAATGAAATCCATTTCGTTCACTTCCAGACCCCCAATACCCTGCACTTTTACCAGGAAGGCGACCACCTTATCGTAGTCATCAATCCTCTGAAAACCCTCAAGCTCCGTCCGTAATTCCACATGCCAGGATGGGTAGCTCTTCTTCTCTAATTCGACCAAAATTGGAAGAACCATCCTAGTATTTACCAAGTCTTCAATTCTGCCCTTGTCCGTTCCCCAATCAATGGCGTCCAGGACAAAATGTTTCAAAACCAAGTTGAAAACGAGTTCCGACTCAGGGTTCCAATCAAAAGGCTGTGTCCCTTCACCTTCTTCAGGTCCAGGCGCAAACTCCACAGGAGGAACAAGGGCCAGGATCAGCTGAAGGTAGCGAACCTTATCCTTGGGAACCCTGTCGTAGAATTCCGAGTGGGAAACCAGCTCCTTTTGAATTAGCATGTATGCCTTCTTTACATTTTCCTCCCGGACACTGTCTTCCCCTTGTGTCTCAAGAAGAACCACTGCATTGTCCACAATGGAGTCTACCACTCCGCCTTTGAGGGACTGTAGACTTAACACGATTGCCCCTACATCTCTCCAAGCGTTTTCACGGCGAATGTCTCTCTCCTGCAGTGAGTATTCCAGAGAGGACACGGTAATAAATAACTTCATAAACAGCGGGTCCGTGTTCGAGAGAAACATCATGAATGACCTTCGAAGGGCTGGTCGATGCTCTTCGTCAAATGCCGATGGCACAACAAACTTCTTCTTTGATTGAGACCAGCCATGGGACTCCAAAAAGTTGACATAACTCTCTCCCCCTGGAAGCTCGATGAGGGCTTTCGTCAGGACTGCAATCATGCCCATCTCTCTCCCTTGCATTGTGAGGTATGCTCCACAAACCTCCTTCGCTGCTATCAGGGAGGAGGCCAGATTATCAGGCTGAATCTTAAGGACCCCTGGGTGGGGGACCAGAAGCCGCTTTTGAAACATGGAGAAATTGAAGATTCGCTCCAATTCCTTCCCATATTGACTCCGAGGTGGGTAGAACGTGGCATTGTTGCTGGCTATGGGGGCCAGATCGATAAGTTCTTTGTTAAGGAGATCCTTAAGAAACATAAAGTCCAGGTGGTCATGTGCCGTACCGACAAGTCTTCCGTTTTTGAAGATCGCAAGGAGGACGCCTTCAGGCAGCCGGAGATCAAAATCGGCCACTGCAAAAATGACGTCTTGCATCTTAGGGTCCTTGACCAAGTCCATGAGACACTTTGCGCCGGACCTCAGGGTGACGGCAGGTCCTGTGGGAAGGGTCACGACGTATTTCTCCAATATGACTTTACCGTCGTTGAGGAACTCCTTGAAGGTTATGAATGTGGGAAACGTCTGTACTCCTTTGTAGTACTGGAGGACTTCATCAATGAGGTCCTTAAGGGCTGGGCTAGCATTGTTTGCTTGGAGTGGAAGGGCAACGTTGCTCCAGCTTGCGATGGCAGCGTACCAAGCACACGAAGGACCATCCGCGGTTCCAGTAGCAGCACAGAGGAACTCCAGGACGAAGGCAACTTCTTCTTGTTTGTCATAAAGCCTTGGGCCCTGCCCATCCGCTAGGTAGAGTTCAAGGGCGAAGGGTGTCCCACAAACTGGTAGAGCAACCACCACGTCCATCCTTCGACTCAGGTTGTACGCAGATAACAAGATTCCCGACGGCACGTCCTCCATGTCCGCAGTACTCCCCACATCCGTGTGAAGGACGACATGGACCTTGCCATTCAATTCGGCTTTCAGTTTGGTCAAGCCAACCGGACTGGCGGCAAATTGGGCCTCTGTGTACTCGTCAACGTCGTCTGCATTCACAGCTGCAAGCTGCTCCCTGCATTTTCCAGCGTAGGTCTCCACATCCTGTCGAAACTCGACAAGATTGAACCTACCATGAAATTGCTCCAGTGTTGCTACAATTCTCTCCTGGACTTGGGTGTTGTCAGCGCCACCTTCACCGTCTAGCAATTTCATAATCGCGGTGCACTCCCTGTCGAAGTATTCCGCTTCTGTATTCCATTTATTATGGGCCACCATGCCACCTTTGGTGATGTCACAGTCTGCGTCGGTTAGGATGGGCCGAAAACGTCGGTCCTCCTGACACACCCTTGCTAGAAAGTAGGCAAACGTTTCCGGAGGATCCTGTTTTGTCCTTGCCTTCCTTGCATCTTCCCCTTTTCGGAAGTCCAAGACGGTGGTGAACATTTGATTGAATGCCTCCATGAAAATGTTTGGTACAGAAGGAGTGATCTGGCCCACATCATCCGCGTCAGGGAGAAACTGCTTGATAGGGAGGCAAAACACTTTGACGGGTGCAATCACCAGCTTAGTGTCCTTAAGTGCCTTGAATAAGTCGCCGACGTCTTTTATTGCCACCAGATGTGGGTGTGAGGCGTCAATGTCCAGTTCGGTCTTTGTATCCCCACCCTTGTCCCCTCCCATCGCGGCTTTGAACATGGCGGACACGGCTGCCTCAATGGGACCAATGATCAGGGCTCCTAACAAGAAAAGGTTACGCTATTAGGTCACGCTTGGATTACTATTTTGGGAGGAAAGTGGTCACGCTTAGACATAGGTCACGCTTGGATTACTATTTTGGGAGGAAAGTGGTCACGCTTAGACATATATGCGGACCTAACATTGCTGACGTCTTGTTCGTCATCTTGGTAACTTTGTTGGTGGTGATGAGGGCGTTGGCGATGAGGTTCACCCCGTAGACAACCTCGGTTACGATGTGAGTAGCGCCACTTGTTGGTTTGCCTTTTAACAAAAATAATTTCAATTTCATATACATCTCACAATGGAAGTCTTTACGTGACAACTGCAATTTTTTTGTGAAGATACAACCTAAGTTAACATTACTTAGAGACAAATTACGAGTTCCAGCGATCATCAATTTGAGACGACTGACCTCCCGAGAGAAATAAAAAATGGATTTTTTTCTATTGTACTTAGCATGGAGCAAAATCCAGCGTTTTTAGTTTCCAACGATCTTTGGTTTACCAAAACCCAATACCAATTTGTCGCTAGTCAGTGTTGGAACGGTAATTTGTTGGCTTCACAAATATTCATGCTGTAAAAACTTCCATTGTGAGCTACGCTGTTTTTGTGACTTACCATTGTACAAGTCCTTCACACTTTGTAGTGGAAGTAGTCGCCGAACGTAGTCCTCTAGATAGTAGGTGACTTGATAATGATCGCTCTCAGCTTTGGTCGTGTACTTGACGTCGTACTGGGCACTTCCCACATTCAACTTGAGCCCCAAAGGAAGCTTTAGAATGATGCTGAATCCAATCCCCAGTTCCTGTTGTTTGGTTTTGGTGCCCCTGACTTGTTTCAAGTCATACTTAAGGGACCGAATTGGAAGCTTTTCAACTTCATCACCAGCGTAGGGGTCATCTTTTATGAGTTCCGGTACTTGGGAATCAAGTTTGACGGATAGATTCCGACAGTCTATTAGGGTTCCCAATTCAAATTTTTGGGCTGGGTCAAGTAGGATGGGAAGGACCAAGCCTTGAGTTTCCATGCTGCCTTTGTATTTGCAATTAAATTAAATTTCCAACTAACTGTTTCGATGATGCGACATAAGTAACAAACGGGAGAATTTGGACGAAGAGAGGAGCTATGTTATATTATCTCATCGGCGATTTAAAGGATAACCTGTTAAGCCATGTTGACATGACTTTTGGTTGATCGTATGACAATGGTATTAAAATCTCCCAAAACGCACAGATATACATGTCCATTATGAAAAAGTATTTACTGAACTCGATTCAAAGGATTATACATAAAATGTTTCAACTCCCTATGCTAATCAAGTTATGAGACCACAGAGAATAATGCTTTGACGTAGGGATTGAAAATATTTAAAATTTGTTCTTCGTGTATCTTTTAGAAACATTGACATAGTCCTATGTAGAATATTTTTGTGCAAGAAGCAAAAAGTAATTCATTCTGTTACATATATTTGACTGAAAGGTATATGCCGATTCATAATGATAAATTATAGTGTTAGACATAGTTTATCTCGGCATATGTTATACAGCCTCTGATTCCATTTTGATGTGGCCACTTCTTCAATGCATTGCACTTTCCCTCCCGGCCAATTTTTAGGCGTAACAATAATTACTGCTTCAAAGTAACAACTCACAAGGATGAAGTTTTTGTTATAACTAACCAAACCTGACTTTCTCGCTATGGTTTCAATTACAATTTCCAATTGTTACCAACCCTGCCGCATAATTATCCAAATGCATTTAGATATTTATCCAATATGACAAGTGTGACGTACTTATCTTCAATCCCAGTGCACAGATTGCGAGTTTTTGCGAACTGACGGTATCCTGGCGTCAATTTTAAGGGTGTTGGCAAATGTTATAAAAATCCGTAGTCAACCAAGACAAGGCAAAAAGCCTGCAGCCGTGGAGTGGAATAGCTTTTATGAAATACTTTTTTTTTTATAGGAAAGTAACATTTTTCAGTCTTAAGAAATTTTGAGACACATGCCCAAGTTGAACGCAAATTCGTGGGTGCAGATTTTGATAAAAGTTACTTCTTGCCAATTCCCATGTATCCGGTATTCTGAGAAACTCTGAAACATATTGGTTTTATACGCTTTTAACTTTCTACAGTCTAGATGTTTCATTTCCCTTGACGGTTGTACCTTTGGGATGACCCCAGCATCTGTTCAGAAGGAGTCGTCCAACGAAATCATTACCAAGTTTCTGCAGGCAAACGACATAGGTACCTTCCCTTAACATTTCTGGTTAAACTTCGAGGTAATGTTCAATTTCCTTTAGATGGTTTGGAAGGTTTCTATTTGGCTGCCACGGATCATGAAAAAGAGGATGTCTTCAGGTGGATTAAAACCGGGCTGGCAGTCAATTACACTAACTGGGCAGATGTCGAACCTTCGGTTAACAGATCAAGGAACTGCGAACTGGAAGTGGATAACGACACCGTGTGGCTACGTAAGGAACGGTTCTCCTGGAAACTACATGCCGCTCTGCGAAATTCCTTTCTTTACCCAACTCCCAGCGACAAATAGCGATCATCGCCAGCCATCAAGTAAAGAAAACGTGCAGAAAGATGTTCCTATTCCACCCTATACGGACGTCATCGAGACCGTTGGTAGCAAGGTGTACCTTGTGGCAAAAATCAGTAACAGAGTAAACTACTACGCCATATCAATGCCAAGTGAAACCATCCCTGTGCTTTGCTATACAGTTTCCATTCTTTGACACCCTCGACTACTGTCATGAAAGGGGGCTACGCTTGCCAACGCCAAGTAATGGAGAAGAATACCAATTTCTTGTAGATTACACTGACTAACTTGGGTAAGACGATAGACAACAAATGAAATATCACTTAATTCTTGTCCTTTTGAAAGGGGCTGGGGTTACATATGGACTTCATTCACGGATTTCGTTACACCGACCTGTGACAAAGCCGTGTCCCGCTATCG
>JAQIWU010002626.1:0-11702 GCA_034696445.1 Isotomiella minor
GAGATAAACGAGAATGAAGGTCCTGGTGACGACTTTGACGAGGAAGACTTGGAGGGTGGATCCTCCCATCGGAGAACACAGTTCCTAGGCGCAATAGCCGCAAATATGGGAGCCCTTGCTTTAGGAACGGTACTGAGTTGGCCTGCCGTCGCCCTTCCTAGCCTTCGGAAGGACCCCAGTATTAACAAATTAAGTGAGTCAGAGGAGAGTTGGATAGGATCCATTGTGTCCCTTGGAGCTGTGACGGCAGGGCCGGTGGCAGGGTTTGCGATTGAACGGATCGGTCGAAGAGGGACGATGATGGTCATCTCAGTCCCCTTCTTCCTTTCCTGGCTCCTCATCCACTGGGCATCTTCAGTGCCTCATATTCTCGTGGGAAGGTATCTCACGGGGTTCTTTGCCGGAGTGTTTGCCGTGGCGGCTCCAATATTTACGGCGGAAGTGACGGATGTTGGGATTCGAGGGAGCATTGGGTCCACCTTTGATATGATGATTAGCTTTGGGATACTTTGCATGTAAGAATATCCTGACCTTTTAACCTTTGTCTTACTAAAATCTCTTTAGCTACATCGTGGGAGCATTCCTCCCATGGAGGACCCAAGCCCTCGCATGTTCCATGGTCCCCCTGGTCATCCTCCTCCTCATGTCCTTCGTCCCCGAGTCCCCCGTCTACCTCGCCAAGAAGGGGAGGTTGGCCCAAGCCCAAGCCTCCCTCCTCAAGTATCGAGGGGCCTCCAGGGTGAGGCAGGTTCAGTCAGAGTTTGAAGACATGGTCAAAGATCAAACACCATCGGAGCAAAGTTCATGGAGTCTTTTTTGCCACCCTTGGATCCTCTACCCAGTCTTCATAGGGTTCATGATCTACACATTCCAAGTCATCTCTGGCCTTGACCCTGTCCTCGTCTACACAGTGGACATCTTCCAAATGTCCGGAGCAGATGTGGGCCCGTACACTTCCACCATCATTATTGGGACGCTGCAAACGGCTGCAGGGGTCCTGGCAGCTTCTGTCGTGGAGAGGAGTGGTCGGAGGTTCCTCCTCCTCGTCTCGGAGACATTTATGATCCTAGCCTTGGGGGCCCTGGGCCTTTATTTCTACTTGAAGGAGGCAAATGAAGGAGGGAAAGCGCCTCAGGACTTGACCTGGCTCCCATTGACCAGCCTGGCAGTCTATGTGGTGTCCTACTCTGTGGGGATGGGACCAGTGGGGTACACACTCATGGGGGAAATCCTACCTCTGAGAGTCAAAGGTAAGGTCTTATCATCTTGAGCTAGATACATTCATTCATTTTCCATTATATTAGGAGCTGCCGGGTCAATCCTAACCTCAACCAAGTGGTTCATGTCCTTCCTAATGACTAAATTCTTCCAAGACTTGATACACTTTTTTGGGGAGGCAGGATGCTTCTGGCTTTTTGCAGGATTCTGTACCCTAGGCCTCCTTTTCATCCACTTCTTCGTCCCTGAGACTCAAGGGAGGAGTTTGGAGGACATTCAGAGGGGATTCAGAGCCAAGTTCCGAGAGGAATCTTTACCAATAGCTAGTCCCGGTGATGTTGTGACCCATTATGGCGCAATTAGTGATATAAAATGACGCTTTTTGTAACAAATAAACGGTATTTATTTACGTTTTTTGCCTTTAATCTTGACCTTGAGCCTCAACCTTTTACGGAACCTAAGAATCGAGTTGTTCGTCACGCCTAAGTCTTTAAGAAAGAGCTTATCATCCTCAGTGATGATGATCACACCGTCCTCCTCAAGAACGAGGGAGTTTTGACGCCAAATGGACTTCCAGTTGATCCTAGTGTCTTCAAGTCTTTGGATCTCCGTCTCAATCCTGTCCATAAGACCTCTGACCCTGGCATCCTTCCTCACGAGGATGGGAAGGGAGGTTCCATCCTCCCTTTTGAGAACCACCTTCATCCCTTGGCCAGCCTCGAAGGCGAGGAGGGCTTCCACTCCCTCAAGACACAGGGGTGATGGGATGTCAGACATGATGGGGTCGTTCCTTAGGAGGTTATGGAGGTCGGTGTCCACTTGGGACGTCAAGTCTTCAAAAGAAGGCACTTCGGTTTCTAGTGTAAAAGAAAAGTGACACAATGTAAGAATGATAACTTGTATTCTTCATCTTTTATACCTTTTCTTGTGGGAGGGTTATCTTCTTCTGGAGGACGAAAGGTGACCATGTCCTGGTCCTCGAATAATTGACGAGTCTCAACTTTCCCTTGAAGACTGACACTGGAAGAAGAGGACCCTTTGTTTGCAGTGTCTGTATTCTTATTCTTGGTCCACTTAAAGTTGGAACTGACAAAACCAAAAGGTCTTTCACCTTCGTCACTCATCTTATCAATGCACCCTTATCCAAAAGACAGATTTTTTGTGAACGAGAGAAAAGTTTTTGTTGTTTTTGCAGCTGGAATGGATCGAAGGCAGTTTTTTCCATTCCCTCTTGGATTGTCTTTGTTCAGAACGGTCTTATCAGTTTGCATGCATCTTTTTGGTTTTGAACTAATCAAAGCTTATCATGACTTATCCTTTGAAATAGCATAGGTAATTTATTCAGTCGATCACATAAAACTTTACAAAAAGACCTTATCTTAAAACTGTCTCATTTCTTCTGGTACAAAATCCTGGTACAAGTTGTCGTCCGAAGCCTCTGACCCTGCACCTCCGCTATGAGACTTGCTCTGTCCATTCACAGGACCCAAGTTGGGCTTGGAGCTAAAGAATATCCTCGACCCTGGGGCCAACTGCTCAAAGATGGTGACGGTATTTTGACCCACCCTCAAAAAGGGGGCTGGGAGGTAAAGCGTCACTTGAGGCCCTGCTGGTGTAAAGTACCTCCCAAGATTGAATCCATTGATGAAGACGATCCCCTTCCCCCAGCCTCCCATGTCGAGGAAGGTGTCTTGGATCTCGTCTTCAGATCCAATGACGAAAGAAGACTGGACCAGGATTGGTGCCTTTAAGGGTCCATTCACCAGACGCCAATTGTTCAAACTTTGGACCCACTTTGACTTGAATTCTAAAGCGTAGATCTGGAGATCCTGTATCTCCACTCCGTCCAGGGCGTAGGTGTCCAAATCGGTCAGGCCTTTGTGCTGGAGGAAATTCTCCGCAGCTCCGAAATTGACACGGCCCATGTTCTCCACGAGAAGGTCGATGGTATGGCTCCCTGAGATGTTGTACTCTTGCACACTCTGAAGCCAGTAGGAAGTGGCTCCAGTACTCTTATTCTTTGGGAAGGGTTGGAGGACTCCGTCGACTAGGAGGGTGGCAAAATCCCGGACAGGACCTGCCCTAAAAACATGGGATCCTGTCACTTCCTTCCTGTACAGGATGTACCCTTGACTCTGGCCCCCTCCGTTGTTCATGGGGAGGGCCTCCATGGTCATCTTCTTCTGAGCTTTGAACATTGGGACGCTTTGTTCCAAGAGGTCAGGCAGGGTCAAGTATTTCTCCAGCCGAAGAGGCGGGAAGGACGTAGGGGTCTTTAGTGGAGGAGCCACAGGACGCCAGAGTGGTGGAAGAGCGTATTTCAAACTTAGCTCTTGGACGATTGAGTACTTGGGGGTGTAGGTCCCATGCTCGGACACGGGTGCGTCGTAGTCGTAGCTCGTGACATCGGGGGCATAGTACTTTGGACTTCCTTGGATGTTTGCCCCTGCGGTGAACCCAAAGTTCGTCCCACCATGAAACATGTAGAAGTTGACAGAGGCATTGTACTTCCCAAAGATGACTTCAAGGGCTTGTTTGAAATCTGTTGGAGAGGTTGTGCTATGAGACTCGAACCAATGATCGAACCATCCTGCCCAGTATTCCATCACCTAAAAGTTTGTAAGCTTTATAAGGAACGTTCAAAAAGTGACAAAAGACGTACCATGGGTGGTTTGTCAGGTTGGAATTTGAGAAGGTCGTTTAGATTAGACTCTGGATTTGACTGGAAATTGGCTGTCTTCAGTAGACCGGGCAGAGAACCTTTCTGGAAATCAATCATTGGCATTATGTCAAACTAAGTAAGGAAAGGCTCCATACATACATCTCCGTTGTAAGACCCATCGGAAGTGAAGAGGAGAGACTCGTCCAACCCATGGGAAACCAGGAGCCCTTGGACAAATTCCAAGTACTCCTTTTCTATCGTGTCGAAGGAAGCGTACTCGTTTTCCACCTAAAAAAGCCAAGTGTCCAAGAGCAAAAGTCATAGTCTTTGTATACCTGAACTGCGATGATGGGACCCCCTTTGGTAAACTGAAGGTCCTTCACGAGGGGAAGTAGCTGGTCAAAGTACAGCTTCACCCTCTCAAGATATGGTGGGTAGGCAGTTCGGACTCGCATCGAAGGGTCCCTCAGAAGGTAGCTGTATAAAGAACAATCCAACACTGAGGTCATAAGGGTCAAGTCCTTTGATCTTACCTGGGCATGCCTCCAAACTCAAACTCTGAGCAAATATACGGCCCTGGTCTCAGGATGACCAGAAGATCCTCCTCCTGAGCCACTTGAAGAAACTTCCTTATATCCAAAAACCGTGACATGTCATGATCAACAAGATCCTTCTCTCCTCCAAAGTCCCAAACCCCCTTCACCGGCTCATGAAGATTCCATGGAACGTACGTCTCCACTGTATTTGCCCCAGAGGCTCTCAACTTCCTCAGTCTGTCCGACCAAAGAGATGGATGGACCCGGAAGTAGTGAATGGCTCCAGAGATGAGACGGATTAGGCGACCATTCAACCTAAATCCTTCCCTACTCTTTGCCACAAGTCCTTCCGTCACATTTCCGAAGTACTCGTAGAGTTTGGGGAGTGGAGGACAATTGCAGTCCTCTGCTTTACCAATTGTTCCCTGTAAACAATCCATGCTATATCAATCAAATCACTTTGAGACGAGAGAAATCTTCTCTACCAGAAAAAATGTGAAAAGGAAGAAGCAAATTATATTCATTTCTGGGGCAAGATGAGATAGAGTCTCTTCTACGGTATTTTTATGCTGTGGACAAACCAGTCTCAAAGAAAAACAAGTTGGTTAAGGTGTCAACTATCTGGACTTTTGAGTCTAGCCAAGTCAATTAAATTAATTAGCCAAATTCAATCAAATCAATCAAGACAAGAGACCCACTTAACTCTCAGATGAAAAACCTGAACCATTTAACGTTTTTATATATTCGAGTTTTTTGTCAATATCAAATGAAATTATGCATACCATAAATAAAATAAATGCGACACAAGGTTTCTTTCTTGACTGTCGTGTGACTGATTTGATTTGCATTTAGTAGCGTTATGTTCCTACAAACAATATCCATGAATGTCTAACTGAACTTTCTAATGCATTTGGTAAAGCGTTTGGAAGTTTGTGTGGCACACTTATTTTGTTATGTTAAATAATAATAGCAAATAAATTGCGCACAATCAAAAAAGTTTATACCAGACCAGAAGAGAGACGCACATTGGAAAAATTGCATATGGAAATGGCACGCATATGCATACATGGCACGAGCAAATGAAGGTGTTTAGATAGATAGAATGGGGGTTATGTAATCTTGTTGTATACCCGCCCATTAATTAATTAGTTATCTAATATCCTACATGCGTAGTACGTAGACTTGGTCTTGATTTGATGACATGATCATCATCGCCCTTAGACTAAATTCTCCATTTCGGGAAGGTTAGCTTTTAGAGGTACAAAATGGCATAAGACCTTGATTGAAGGACACCAATTGTTTGATTGATTGATGAATGCGAAAGGGTACTATAAACACCTTAATTGTTTTATACCCCTTGAGTGTCCCTATCTATGACAAAAATCTTTCATATTGATGTCCTCTGAAGGTTTGTCCCATAACGCCATTGGGGCAAGCAGAGACAAGAAGAGGTTTGTAGGCTTCCTCGGTTCAAATGCTCCAGAAGAATCGATGATCCCTCTCAACATGCTCCAATGTCCATAGGTCTACTTTGTAGGAGGTGGAAGGGGTGAGCTTTGTTGTGTCACAAGTAGCCATGGATAGGCGAGGGGTGTAGGAGAAAGCATCGAGGGTGAAAGTTTCATATTTTAGGGATGACAAACATCAGTTTTATTACAAACTGTCTCATTTCACCCCCAAAGAAGTCAAACACTACCATGAATCCACAAAAATCCCAAGGAGGACCTACAAGCATGAACCCTCCAGTGCCCATCAGAAGACTACGAGCAGTCGCAGGGTCCCAAACCAGCCTGGATGCTGAGTCCTTCTTGGAAAAGGATGCCAAATGGAAGCGACTCAACGAAGAGATTGAAAGGAACTCTCGTGACATCTTTGACAAAATGGAGGCGTACTCAATTGTATAAACTTTTGAACACTAAGGACCTTTTATATAGCTTTCATTTTGTAATGCAGAGGTGCAGCCAGATGCAAACCATCGTCATCCCCGAGGAGGAAGAGACTGCCACCGTTGACATTGGAGCTAGCCCTCAAGAAGAAGAAGATCCAAGGGCTTCCAAGACTTCGTGGGGTTCATCCCGTGGAACGAGAGGCTCTACCACCTCCTCCTCTTCTTCTTCTTCTCAACCCTGTACCCAAATACGTTCTCCATCTCCGGATGAAGACTTCCGGATTGACAGTAGCGATAGTACTCCGGCCAGGAAGAGGCTCCAAAAGGCAACAGACTCCGTCGTCAAATGTCTCCAGTCCAAACTCCTCAGTCATGAGAGTCGACTTGCCGACCTTCACGTCCAGTTCAGGCAAAAGATACAAGAGAACACGATGCTAGACACCAAAGTGAAGGCGTTGGAAGAGGATCGGGAAAAACTTTTAAGATCCTTGGCAAATCTGCAAGTCGCCTTTGATAAAGCGTCCAATGCTGCAGAGATTGCTAAAAACAATCTAAACTTGAAGATGCAAGCGTTGGCTGCTCTTAAAAAGGTAGAGGAAAATTACTTCCCTTTGGATGATAACTAACTTAGCTTATCAACCATAGGACATGGACGCACAAAGAAGAGAGGACAAGATCCGAGCCTCCACAGTCCAAAACCTACAAACTCGACTGAATCGTGTCACAGATGAAAATGAGCGTCTCAAACAACAAAACCGGTCCTTCCTTGGGACCATGAGGGATAGACAGACGGAGGACCGGTCCATGATTGACGAACTGAGACAAAAGATCCTTCATTTGGAACAACAAAAGACCACTCTGAATGCCACCATCTCAAAACAAGCTGGGCTCATTAAAACTATAAGGAATCATCACAAAAGTAACAGTGCTGAGGATGTCGTGCCAAAAAATGAAAAACTAATGTAAAATTCTTGACTAATTCTACTTTATTTTTTATCCATTACTTTGACGAGTTCTCTCTCTGCTCTGATGAAATAATGACATGACAAAGTCTGTAACAAACAATTTTGTGTAAAGTATTTAAGTTTTAAGTTAAGTTTTTTGGGAGGAAGAGGGTACAACCCATTCATTCGTTCATACGGTTAAACATTTTCCTATTTTCAGACGGTGATGATGACGATAATTAAGAGACATGTCAAGTCAGTAGTTAATTTTTGTAGTAGTTTAAACACTGCGACCCCTTCTTCTTCTTCTTTTCTTTAGGCCAAATAGGAATACGTGTCTTTTTCTGTAGCATTTCGTTCCAAATATTCCTTCTCGATTAGTATATCGATGCATTTCTGTTGAAACAAGAGCAAAAATGAAGAAAAAACACTCCAAAATGTGCTTATCTTTGACATACCTTGATCATTGGAACTCTTGGATTGAATCGTGCAGCAAGTTGATTAAGTACCTCACCCACCAATAGTTGATGTTTTAATTGCTTCCTCATTTTCATTATCCGAACGATTGCAGCTTGGATGAGGAGTTTTCTATCCTCTTCTATCACTTGGTGCGTTTGTTCTTGTTCCTGCTTCATTTCTGCTTTGAGTGGCACATTAATGTTGACGCGGAGTTTCTTGTTTTTATACTCTTTGAACAGAGTGACAACTGAATTTTCGTTGAGATCATCCTCACTTTCGCCGGGAGGGAGGAGGAGTAACTTTACTTTTAAAAGGATCTGAAGCACCTGGGAGAGAATATCAATCTTCAGTTTGGTAGCGTCGGCAAGCTCACTAACTGCGTAGCTGTCCCGATCATTGAACATTAGCAAGACAGCCATTTGGAAAGTCGATGCTTGGAAAATGTAACGGTTCTTGAAACAGTTGGTAATGATGTCTCCCTTTGAACGGTTGTACAACCAACTCAGCTTCCTTCCGCTGTGTTTCCCGTTGTAAAACGTGTTGAACTTGTTCACGCTGGCTTCCAACTGAAAGAAGAAGAAACAAGAACGTTAAAGATTCTCTGAAAGGGTGGATAGGATACAAAACTTACATCTGACGGAAGGGCGAATTCAACACATTGAGTAAAGGGCCAGGATCCAGAGGACAACACCTGGATTTGAAAATCAATGGTGGAGGCTGCCTCACTGTTTAGATTAATCATCCATTGTTTGAACTCGTCATTCAGATCCTTTGACAAACCAATGTCCTGTAAGAAAGAAACACAGAACAAACGTTATTTTTGACCAGGCACCCATAATCGTGATGCCACTAATCCCTCACCTGGTACATTCTTTGAAGCTTTGACGTATACTCGAATCCACAAGCATGCTTCAGCTTTCCAATCATTGAGGATTCAGCCTCGTCACTTGCAGACATGTGTGCGACTAAGCGATTTGCCAACATTTTGCTGTAGAATTTTTGGAAAACATCCTTGTCTTCAAGGTACTTAAAAACAACCATCTGAAGGAAACAACACAAATTAGAAAACTGACGAGATTGGCACATTACTGACGACATACCACTTGATTAAGTGTGTCCTCCATCTCTTGGTCCTCAGGGGTTTTCGTGGATTTCTTAAGCAAATGATCACAGTAACGAGCTAAGAGCTCAGGTGACTTCTGAGTAGAAGCGAATGCCCTGATGAGAGAAAAGACAATATTTGACTCCAGTTCAGATTCAAAAGTTATTATGCATGCATACCTTGTCACGGCGTTGTTGTTGATGAATTTGCCACATGCTTTATCGAGAGCAGCAACAAATCCAGAGTCGTTCCTAAATGCAGTCAGAACTAGAGCGTTATACTTCTTGTGGACATCCAAAATCGTGGTGACATAGACTTTAGGATCCTACAACAAAAGAATTAATCAAAAGTGGACGACGACAAGTTGACTTTCTGAATCTTTACGGATTGAGCCGCTTCTCCTAATTCTTCTAGAGCACTTAATCCTTGAGTCGTAATATGATTTTCAAGATGTTCCTTCATCTCTCCTAAGGCATCTTCGAGTCGAGCGACTAATTGGTACATCCTCCCTAAATCATCCCTCTTTTCATGCTGCAGGAGATTTTTGAATTCTTGGTGAAGGGTATCCAATTGACGTTGGATTAGAACCTGAAGAACAAATTAAATTAACGCTGGAAAAGAAAAGAGAAAAGTTGAGAAAGTACATTTTCGCAAGTCTTCATCAGTGCATTTAGGGTGCTGTCGTGAAGGTACACTTCAACCCGTTTGTGTTCTTCACTCAGCCGTTGTTCAGCCTAAAGCGTTGAGTAAAAAAACAAACTTTTGAAAAATAGTCGAATTATGAAAGTCGAACAAAGTACCTTTTTCATGTACTCCGTTACAGGATTTTGAGTAAGAAATTCGACGGACTCTTTAGCATAGAAAGTTTCAGTGGCTCTCAAGAAATAGCTTTCAAAATGTTTCTGGTAGGTTCCTAAATGTGGACCGCTACGAGCTGCAGGTGAGGTACCAGTAGAGGATACATTATTTGGAGGGTTGGCGCTATTGGATTGGTCGTCGTCTTCCAGACCTTCATCATTCAAACATAATCAAATCAATCAACACAAATTCATATTAAAAAAAGCACTCGGTTACCTAATTCTACATACGAGCCTATGACTCCACTAATTAATCCTGTATTGATGGTCTCTCCATTTCTTTCACGTTCAATCAAGTCCAGGACGGCATTCGTCACCTGCTGGTGTAACTTATCAAACAACGTCTCCTTCCAAATGACCAGAGCAAGTTGGTAAATTTCATAGACATTCTTCCGTCCTTCGTCACATTCTCGTCGAACCCAATGCCTACAAAAAAAAACAAGATCAATATTTAAAATTCGTGGATTAAAAAACAGCGTCCGAAGCATCTATAGATTCAAGAGACGTACCGATTTAGATAAGCGCACACTCCGTTTAAAACCTTGGAACTGAAACGATACTCCTCCCACTGCCTCGTATAAAACGTGAGCACCTGTTCCCCCATCATGTCACCTCCAGTCTGTGCAGAAGAACAAAGCTTTGTGAATGAATGAATCCAACCCATTATTGTAAAAAATCCACCTACCTGAATGAGCGTGCTAAGATACTCGTTCAGAAACTCTTTCAGCCTTTTGTACAACTCCTGTCCGACGAATTGCGCCCCACTGTTGTGGTTTCCAGTACCAGCTCCTCCAGTCCCCCCTCCCGTCCCCACGGCTCTAGTACGGGATGAGGCGGAGCTCCTTCCCCCACTTGAACCGCGACCGGCGGCACCGGTCGCTGATGGAGCCGCGGTCGTTGCTCCTTGTTGATGGACGCTGGTGCAATAGTTGTACACATGCCTGAAGAAATCAAATCAAAGATAAGTTAATTATACGATCTATAAGAAAAAGCGAATTCACTTACGTGTACAACTCCATGTATCTTGGCTTGGACATCCCCCTTCTCTCATAGACATGTTCAATCCCGAGCCGGAGGTCGTCCCAGATTTGATCCAAGTCGAAATTCTTGGTAACAGTGTTCGCCCCTGCTCTTGGCGGCATCATTGCGGGCGTGTTCTGCAAAATGACAAAGATAAGGTCAAAAAATCAAAGTAGATGAGCTCCATCAAACAAAAAGACATCACCGAATTACCAGATTATCTGAAGGACGTTCCAGTGGGTTAGTTTTATTAGTCTTTTTTTAGTAAATGACAAAAGTGAATCCACTGACAAAAGGCCAATTTGACTCTGAAGCCGGAAGCTGCGACGTGACAACGACGATGACGATAAGGCCTCCCTTCTCCGCAAAACGGTCTTCTTTTTGACAAGGTTTAGTGATCACACCAAGTCTTCATTCAGTTAACTGCACACACACACAAAACATTCAATTTAATGAGGATGCAATCAAATCTTTCAAGTCAAGTCCGTCTTGAAGAATGACCAGCACAAAATGACAATCATCATCGTCATCATCAGACCGACGTCATTTTTGAGATTTTTGTGTCTGTTGTTGACATGGACATTGGATGACGATAAAGACATCTACCACCTCTTATCTTCTCTCGATTCGATAAGAGGTGATATGTCCCAACAAGAAAACCAAATCAGCAAAAGACTTATCATCATCGTTCTTTACCTGCTCTGATGATGACGACGACGACGAGGATTCCATAATCAATCAATTAAACGATGACAAGTCCAGGAAAGTGTCCAGTCCAGACCATCGATCACACAAAAACGTGACGACGAAATTCTGTCAAACTTTTTTTAAGATCAACAAAAAAAAGACGACGACGACTAGAGGTTCTGCTGAGTTAAAAAAGACACTCACAAAGACTGAAAACTCCTTTTATAGCTGCTCTTAATTAATTACTTTTTTGATAATTACAAAAAGAGGGACTTTTCTTTTCTTTGTTTTTCTCTAAAAAAGGACCACTCATCCTTTCTTCTCTTTTG
>JAQIWU010002627.1:0-11698 GCA_034696445.1 Isotomiella minor
ACGTTTAAGACTTGTAAGTTATGATTTAATAAACAAATCATATGAAATGTACCATCATTTCATAGTTTGCTTCAACTATATAACTCGACGCATTGCAAATGAACGCCCACACAACCGAGGTAATATATTAAGTTGCACCATTTTTGTTGCCTTTCCCCGTTTACTTACTCATCACTCATGTCCATTATCACAGATACAAGTCTATGTGCTATGGAAGTTTTGACTCGTGGAATTTTAGGCCAAGCCAACTTCCTTTTGGTTTACTGAGATTATCCGACAACAGTGGGTTAGTGTCATAGTAAAGTTAACCACTTATGGGATTGACAAATTTCCAAGAAACCAATCGAAGATAAGACATTTACCATCTGAGACATTAACATTTCAGTTTATTACTCTCTCAGACTTTTCTTCCCACAATTCGTTTTGGGAACGATTGAAGAAATGAAATGATATCATTCCTATTTTCTACGAGTCACTTGGCTTTGAAACAGTTTACTGTGAAGGAAGGAACATTGTATGTTCTTTAGTGGTTAAGAAACGATTCCGTTTTAAGAAGAAAGAAAACTGCCGGCGACTGTCACTTTATACCATTCGAGCTCCAGTTAAAATAATAGAAAGGTGTGAAGATGGATCAAATTGATCGTGCTAAGATTTCTCCCAAAGGACAACTCAAGTGAAAGTGAAAGCAAATCCAAATTCGTTCCATTACGGTAAATTGGTTATATGTAAATGTAAGTGACAGTTGTGAAAGCCTACATAGGCAAGAACCGAAAAGCGCAGGACAGACAGAACTGAAGAAACATAGACCTTCCTTGCCGTACGTTTTTCTAGAAATTCATTTCGTTTACCGAAGCAAATCTCATTTTTCTACAAAAAGCTTTTCTACGAGCAAATAATTCGACATAAATACAATTTATTTGACGTAGTAACACATTTCTGTTTCTTCCTCTGAGAGACTATATAAGACTTGATTCTTGACATACACATTTCATATGGTTGGAGTTATATTTGAAATCATTACATTGATCAAACTTCTAAAAGCAAAAGCAGTTCGGTGTCCGACTTTTTTGTTCAAGGAAAAGGCTAACTAAATTTCTATAAATTTTAAATGTTTTGCATAGTTCGAGCAAGTGATCTTTTATCCTTGTAAATTTTGGTTTACTCTTTACTCAAAATTGACGCAATTCTGTGCAAATGTGTGAACAACTAATGGCAAGCACTTTCTCCTTCACACTGCTCTCGCTCTGCAATAATTTCAATGTTTGGTTTACCAAAATAAACCTTAAATGATGCAATTTGTATGTACTGGTCTCGGACTCTCACACGTTTAGACAAACGTCACATAAAGCAACTTTGGGGTAAACAGTCTAATGTTTGCGTCTTGTGTGATATTTCGCTTTCGCATAGGTAATCAAAATCATGGTGCACGTGAGAACTAGAGGATAAATTCCAGTCCTTTCGACTTATGCTTACCTAATTTTTTTTGACCAAGTTATTGGTTTATAAAACAAACTGAAAATTTGGAACTAGAATGTGAAAATTCGCATACACCATGACAAAATGACTTCACAATTACAATGATCTTACTAGGTTATAAGTGATGGCGGAGTTTTTTTGCTCCAACTTTTTGCGCATTAGCTTGTTCAAATCAAAGATAATTGTTTGAGAGACATTACGCAAGTGAATTAAGACAAAGGGGCAGGAAAGCATGCAACTCAAATAATTACCTATGCAAAACACAAACAGTATATCAAGGTTGTTCTGCCAAAAATTAAGTGCGACTGGTTATCAAAATTACATGACTTTTTCATGTGTAGTTGTTTTAATAATATGTTTCTACCACCCATCTTGCTGTACTACTTTTTGTTCCATGAGAAGGTCAAATTTGGACAAAGAAAACAAGACACCAAACTGTGTGAAAACACATCTTTTCACACTTTTTTGTTGAAACGAATATCATAAGTCGAAAAGTTAGTTTTGCTTCGAAAAGGCTCCAGACGACAAGTCGAATCTTTCAAAATAAGTCTTCCGATTCTACGGCATAGAATGCCTGCTATTCCTTCCGTTCTTAGCTCTCACATTATTTTGAATTTTTGAGAAGAAAAAGCTGGAATTTTTTATGTTTACTGCCGATAACGTGTGAATAATTTTGTGGAAGTCCTCGTGCCGTGGGAAAGTTGAACATAGAAATAGTACTTCAGCAGCACTGCACTTAACCGACATTCCAGGAGGTGAAATGTTGAAAGTGGCATAAAACTTGATTGATGAGAGAATAGCGTTGATTCACAAAGTAAACAGGTTCATTACTCGCCTCAGTCGTCAGGGTAATGCAATTAGGTATGTAAGATTTTCCGGTCCGCTCTTTTTATTTTTTTATTCAATTTTTTCTTCCATTTTCCCTCATACCTATTTCCTTTCACCTTTGTTTCTTTTCAAGCTTAATGAACGAACTCTGAATTGAATTCTCCCAGGTCAACAAAGATTAAGACTTAAGCAGCGACAACTTCTTTCACTGACAAGTTGCTTTGTCATCATGGGTTTTTGGCTCGTTGCGACTGTCTTTTGGCAACTCTTATGTTGAATCTTCATTTTTATTTTTTGTGGAATGCAGTTCATACTTGAAAGTTTTGCAAGTACGTAAACTAACGTCGCCAGGCATCCTAATCTTCTTGATTTTGCACAAACAAGAACAGAAACGACCTTCATAGTGTTATTATAATGGCATAAATTGTATCAATTCCAACTTCATCTCAATATGCAGGATTTCCCCATGCATGCAACCGTGTGAAGAAAGGGAACTTTAGAAGAAGTAGTCTATTAGACTTTTCAATCATTAAATGATTTATTTAGGAAGGAACAATTTTCTTCAACTTTAGTAAAGTTTAAAAATAAAAGTGCTAAGTGTTTTGCGGTGTTTTCAATTTTAGTGCTTTGATTGTTGAGCTTTCTGCTATTGGATTTTTATCACCAGACTCAATTATTACTCTGAAAGGTCATTGAATTAGCAATTGGTCTATCGTTTTGTTTGATACAATTTCTTTTGCAGAATAGAGAAAAACCATTAATGCCTGCAATAAAATTTATTGTGTTAGAAAAAAGATGAATATATGAAGCTTCATCTTCCTTTTTACAACTGACTGTGAGCACAATTAATAGTGGCATCTCTCAAACCTTCATTCATGGTATTAATAATGCCGTAGTTTGGGATTTAAAAGCTGTCTTGAATTCTGCATTGAGAGAGACAAGATTGATGCAATTATGCATTTGCTACGCTCCGCATTTAAAATCTCATTAATATACCTTTGATTTGTTACCAGAGGGATGTAAAAGTATGAAACATATCTGCGAATCCATCTTGAATGTCAAGTACAGCTAGAAAAATCCCATGCAACTTCAGACTGACAGACAGCAATGTCCTGTTGTTGGGTAATTCAAATCAAACGTACATGCATAGCATCACTGGTACCACGGTTTGTTGGCAAATGTTTGGTCAATTTTTCGGTTCGCCTAAGGTGATAAAGTCGCGACAAAATTATTTCATCGAGTACAAATGCCATCACAAAACCTCCTTCTGAATTGTATCCTTGCTGCGTGGTAAGAATATCTCAACTTTAGCCACTCTGAATTGGTTAAATCCGATCGGTACTAATTTTAGATTTAGCAAACGAGATGCTACTTTGTATTAATGAGAAAAAATGCCTCGCGCAGTGGGAGATTCTATACAAACTGGGTTATAATTAAAACTGTTCTGACTCTTTTACCTACTTTATTTTCAGATGACTGATTGCCACTATGAGACTAAGATGTATCCATTCATGCATGGTGTTGACAGTGGTCGGACTCCTTCTGGTATATTCTGCATTCTTGACCTCACCTTCTTATGTCGACACCACTTTAGATGGAGGTAAGACATTTTTCCGTGTCATCCTTTCTGCTATCACATTTTTGCAACTCATTGCTTAACTAATTTTATTTACCTACGTTTAAAACATCAGAAAGGCAAAAAATATGGAATGACAACTGCTTACACATTTGATGCAGAGTGAAATTGCTAGATTGCATCCTGCCTGGCACTAGTACTCTTTCTGAATATTGGAACAATATAGGCCATACCGAATTCATTAATAGATTTTTTGACTACTCATTGTAAGCACGCCTGGTAGTCTCACGAATTTTGTAGTGCTGTGCTGCGAGGACCTGTCAAAAAGGATTAGTGCATAAATGTGCCACAACACAGTAACTGAGTCACTGCTTGCTGATGCCAAATTGTAGTGTCATTTTGGAAATTAATTATCAAGATGAGAGGAAGAAGAAAGTCTGTTGAACCATTGAAGAGAAAGTATCGACTGTGTGACACTGTCCTGAATGAGGGGTTTGATGATGGACTGGTCATTTTATTTTTCGTTCGTTGAGTTATTGCTACCATAATCTAACCTTACTTGTGGGAAAGTTTTCATCAGACAGACTCAGATTTAAATGTAAAGCCAAGTCAATTTACTATTATTAGGCTCATACATCTTGTCATGTCGTCTCTTGTATACATTCATTTATAATAGTGTACAATCAAAAAGCCAAGTCGACTAGCGTAATTACAGTTGAATGAAGAAAGTTTGATGATTTATCTTACATAAAATGAATGTGCAGTAATAGAGAAAGGTAGGAGGCCCTGCAGCAGCCCAAGGGGACTAACCGCCATCATTGATTGCTTCATTTTTTGGCTAACAATAACTAACAGCAAGGTGTATAGGAAGGAACAAAAATAACTGATGGGAATTGGAAATGGAGAAAGTTAAATACTCAAAGAAATTCTCACAGTTTTTTCCTTTTTCTCTATACTTCTATTAGGTGAGCCAGTGGGAGGAGGCTTCAGTATTAATACCTCATTGATACAGAATAAAGTACTAGCCAATGCCATAGCCGACGCTGCAGGAGCTACATTTGGGTTGACGGAGCAATTTCCTCTTTCAGCAGAGTTAAGAGTTAGTCAGTCACAAAATACAACCTCGGGTAAGTCAATGTGTGAGGTTCTCCTTCCTTCTTCGTAATTCCATGAAATAATAATTTTTGGTTTGACTTTGACACACTCTCTTATTTCGGACTGTACGAACATAACCAGTTTCTTTCTCTTTTGTATTGGTGGTGGTTTTCTTTCATGCAACCTGCAATTATTTCCATTAGGTCTCAGGGTTTATGCAACATTGTATAATAATGCTTGAGTTTGCTTTCAAAGAATACCAATCTCCTGCTGTTCAAAAAATTATGTAATTTTGTGGTCGAGTTGTATGATGCTTTCTGGGAGAAGACAAGTATAAAAGATTCTTCTATGATTTAACCAAAGATTCTCAATCGAACATGCAATTGAATCTTGTAATTTGTTAGATAATGGTAGGGAGAGAGGGATCGCAAAAATTTCCCGAAAACATGACTCAACAACAACTTGAAAAGGGTGAACTTTTTGTATCTTCATTGCATCGTATCGTAATGGGCAAAAAATCACTTTAGCTCTGAAGGTTGAATTGCAGCATTCAGAAAATTGTAAATCGGTCATGTCATACCGCATAGTTTTCCTCGCCACTGACTACATCCGCTTACTTTGCATGTTTGCAAAACTGGTTGTGGAGTTAGGGTGGCCGATATGTCGGTTGAATATCATGCATCCTTCTTTTGCCAACCTTGGGAGCAGAAGAGGTGGTAAATAAGCAAATAGGTAGCTCCTTGGGATACAATCTTTCCGATAAAAATGCTTTGCACGCTTTTAGCCTTTTTTTATTTCCCTGCTCTCTGTTCTGAGGAAAGTATGGCTAAGAAGGATCCACTTCAACTACTCAATGATTTAACATCTTTCAACCCTTCCTTCAATCAATTTTTTTCCAGATAATGATGATGCAATTTACTAACATTTCCTTTTTAGAACTAGTTTAGTTTGGCCATAATAATGTGGCCAATTTGATTTGTAGTATGACGTGAACTGACTGACCCCTTTCTTGAATTTGCAGCTTTACCTTTACCTGAAGTGGAAAAGACTATTATTGCCGTGAAAAAGATTGAAGACGAACCGAACACAGTGATACTAAACCAAGTACATCCTACGCTTCCAAATGCATTAAGTAATGAAATCGTGGTCACAAAAAAGAAGATTCCACCACCAGTGCCACTAAAGTCAGGGGCTGCCTTAAACAATGCCGTTTGGACCAGGGATATTTACGAGTCTGGATTTTCTTATCCAAATCCTCTTTTGTGTCCAAGTGATGGACAGGATGTGCGCTTAGTCATTTTGATTTCCTCTGCACCCTCCCACTTTAGTTCCAGAGATGCCATCAGACTCACCTGGGGACACTATTCTCAGCGATTGGATGTCTCAATTGCCTTCATCATCGGTAAATCATTTTATTTACAGTCTCGTGATACCCCATAATTGGATTGAGGCAGTCATTCATTATTGTTTCTTTCGAAGTGACACATGATGCTAAATATTTGAAATGTTGTCATGGCACCTCACGCATGTTTGATCTACCCTCTTGGGTGTCATTCAGATAAGGAGCGAACTAGGTTAAAGAATTGAAGTCTCCTCAAGTAGAGCAATGAGAATAAAAAAAGTCGGTAGGCATGCACAATAATAATATTTAATCGTAGTTGGCAACATGCTAAGTGCGACAATTTAAGCTAGACAAATATGGCATCCTCTCGATGTTATAAATGATAACAACAATCATAATAAAAGAATACCACCTGACGTGGCAAAAACAATGGGCAAAACCAACCTGGTTAACTCTGTGAAGAATAATAGGTCTGTAGATTATCTTTTCAAACGGATAAGAATGAGAATTGGTTTGGGAATTTTGTTTAGTCATGCCAATAATTTCAATTGGTTCCAGAAAAATGGGATATGATGCGCATTAATGATTGATAAAGAAAGCAGACAGGAATCATCTTAAACCAACTTTTGAGTAATTCCAATTGCAACTTTCACCTTCCCCATAAAGCCAATCAACGTGTAATGTAAGGTGATTTATTTCTAACTCGACGAGTGTCGTTGTTATGGCCATACCACCGATGCACTATTCACATTCTTCCCATTTTATTTTGCTAACAGCATTCTATGCTTATCACAAGTGTTTTTTTAGTTTCGTCGACTTCAGTTCAGTAGACATCATTAATCGTTATAAAGACTAGTGATGTCCGTCTGCAAAGCAAGAAGGCATAGAGCAATTGAATTGAGGTAGACAAGTTTGTCAAGCATAGACGATGATGGTTAATAGGAAAAAATTTGCATCTTCATTTGCGCTTTGCGCATTCTTGATCATCTATTGAGGATGAGGATGCATCCATATAGAATAGAGAATGTCGGAATTCTCAGTGCAATTTCCGTTATGTTAAATCAATAGAGGAGACTTGCATGCGTGTAACATACACGGTGCTGTATTAATCTTGCTAAATTTAATTCTAAACGGCATATTAAACATTTTAAGTACAGTTTGCTCCTTCACTGGCCATTGACGATAAAAAAAAAGTTACAGAGGTACCAATATAACATTTTGCTTGCGATTTGAATGAGCTTTCGTTAAAATTCTTAAACCTCAAACCGACTTCTAAATCCAATTCATCTTCCCCCCACAATGATGATGAAATGGTTGAAGTTTGCGTGATATTATGTAAAAACAAAACCCAAACAGATAATTTTGGGTTAGGGACATTTCTTCAACTGGTGAAAAAAAACTAATTAATGATGTTGGTTTGGCTTTTGAGAGGTTTATAAACCCAACTTTATGCAACTTTTAATTTTTTAGCATGAATGAAACTAAAGTCAGCATTGACTAAACTAAAGGAATTGCTTGTGATTATGACGTTATGCAATAAATACGATAGAAGCAACTTTAGATTGAGTAATTCGGTACTTGCAACATTGATAGTAAATAGGAATTAGAACAAAATAGGATGGACGAAATAGAATAGACTAAAACGTCCTAATTAATTCGGACTTTGTTAATCTGTGTTTATTTGTTATATTCAAGATTTTATTTTTCTTTCTTTGAAGCATGATGCAGCAATACTTATTCATAATAGCACAGGAGAAAGACGGCACTTATTAATTGGTGTCACATATTACATGGTTTTGTCATTTCAAGTCAGTAACAACAAATTGACGTTGACATATTTTTTGTAGAGTAGTTCGGCAATAGTGTTCCACTTCGAAGAACGCTGTCAGATTCCTTTATCAAAAGTTGAATACCTCAAGAATACCAAAATAAAGGGAGATTGAGCACCATTCATTGAGTTTCATATAATCAAGAATGAATGACATATTTCCAGAACAACCACAACGATGAAAATACTAAATTGTTTATTTTAATCAACAGGGAAAACGGAGAATGACACAGTTCTTGAAGGAATCGAGATGGAAAAGCACCTCTACGATGACCTGATAGTTGCTAATTTTATGGACTCTTATGATAATCTCACCTTAAAAACTATGGCTTCCTTGGAGTGGATTGACACCTTTTGTAATCAGTCAGAATATGTTCTCAAGACTGACGATGATATGTTTATCAACGTGCCAAATTTGCTAACCTTCATTGATAAAACAGAGGTAAGAAGTGCATAAGAGCGATAAACCTTTTGTCTCATTCTCAAGAGGTTCCCACAGAACCAATCCTACAGAATGCTATGGGTCACACTAGTCATTTATTAAAAAGAGAACCCTGCACCCGTAGAAAGAAAATAGAAAACTATACCGAAACAAAAAGTTACCTGAGATGCCACACATTCATAAATCTTAGTCAAGGAAAGTCCAATCAAGAAATTAGCTTTTGTCTTCGCCTTTTGTCTTTGTTAGAAAAGAAGGGAGAAAGAACTTTTTGGACGTGGTAAACTCACGAGTAGATGTTCCTGAAATGGGCTTGAGCTCTTTAGGAAAGAATATAAGTCGAGTGTTAAACAATTTGATTGTGTTTACAGGAGGAGGACAGAAAGCAACCCAAACTCTATGGTCGCTTGGCACGAAAGTGGAAGCCAGTTAGAAATAAAAAATCCAAGTATTACATCTCATTCCAGCAGTACCGGAAGACTGTCTACCCAGATTTTACGACGGGACCTGCGTATCTATTTTCTACACGTTTGGTTCGTCCCCTGCTAGAGAAAGGTGAGAGAGATTTCCTACACACTATCGAGAGAAAGAGAGAAAAAGAAATACCAGTACATAATGGAAAGCCGATCTACGTAGGCACTACTAAACTAATAACACCTGTCCCCCTTCCAGTTGTTAAAGGGAGCGGAGAAAGTTTGAGTTGACTGTTTCTGAAGAATCTTTGGGCAGAGTCGGTACATGAATGTAGCAGTATCAAAAATTCGTTTCCTCCAATTTACCTGCCTGGAGATCCTTCTAAATTGCGTCCTTGTCTCGTTTAAAGACTTGCCTGGAGGACGTGTAGTTTTTATGGAACTTAGAGAGGTTACACAAAAGGGCGCTTTACACGGACATCATTAGCTCAAGCAGATTTCCATTTCCTTCACATGTTTGGAAAATCCTTTCAATAATACAATGTTATACAGGACCAAATGGCAACCTCAAAGTTACTCATGCATATTTCCCCCATTCACCATACCTTACTTTTCTTTAGAGCTTTCTCCTTTTTTACCATTTTGCCAAAAGCTATGAAAATGCGTAGCTCTGCACCTGTACAAATTTCCTCAATGAGAGTAATGAACATCTCACGTGTTGACGGAGGCATGAAATGAAATGAATTGGATGTGAATGTGAGACTAGTAGTGACTGACTTCTATTTGGGACTTGGAGACCAATATCTTTCCCCATTACTCAAATCGATTCACTCTATTGCACTATTCTGTTATGTTCTCTCAAGAGTTTCTTCACTTCCCTCCTCGTTTTTACTTTCACCTCAATCTACTTTCTCCCCATGCCATTAAGAACATTGATGTTTCCAAAACAAACTTAACTCAGAGGTATGACCGTGTTCATGTACACGTATGTATGGACGTATCAATTTACTCATTTCTGGCATTACGAATAAATGTAAGGAAATTTGTAACATTTACTGACGCTATAGCGTGCCGCACTTTTTCATGAGGTATTAATACTATTGATTTCCTATGAGCCACTTACCAACAAACCAACCCCCGCAGTCACTCTTTTCACATTTCCACGTTTTTCTTCTTTTTCCATGTCCAAAGCCATTACTCATTCGTCTTTTTCTTAAATCCTTTTCCACTACTTGACATTACCGCATTCCATTCCATTCCATCTAGGTAATTTGATACAATGGAAAGGGAAAAAAGAAAAGAGGAAAGAAAAGTTTTGTAGGTAGGCAGCTTCGTAATTTTGTGTGGATGGATGTTAGTTGAGCGTGGAGAAAGTGATCCGTTGATTGATGAGCAAAGAACAATGATACCATGTATTTTTCCAAAAAAGAAGACGAGAGGAGAGGAGAAGTGCAATGGAATGAGACTCCCTCGCTTGTTTGTTTCAATTTTCTCATGTTTGGCTTTTGTTTTTGTTTTTAGGCATGGAGAAAACCTATTTGAAGCTGGAGGATGTTTACACGACTGGGATCATGGCCCAGGAACTCAAGATTAAACGAGTGAACATACCTGAGTTTGCAAATAAGAAAGTCAACTTTCACAAAACGGGTTTTTGTGCCCTGAGTCGACTTATCTCCATGCATATGGTCGCTTACCACGAACAGTTTGCATTGTGGCAGCGCATCCTTGATGGAAGAACAAAGTGCAAGATCATTTACACAAATAGCGCAAGCAAAAATAAGGCTGAAGCACCTCCTCATCCCAACACTAGCAATAATAACAATAATAATGCTGCAAATAGTCAAACTAGTAATAGTAATGTAGGTAGTAGTTCTCCTGGACAACCACAGCCCCCTCCCCCAGTAGGTGTGACTGTTACCAACAGCAGTAGTATAAGTTCCAGTAGTAGCATTTCAAGTAGTTCTAGCTCTAGTAGTAGCGTAATGACAAACAATATGATAGGTAATGGTGGTGGTGGAGGGGATGGGGTGAAATAGTAAAAGTTAAAGTGTTAAGTGTTTCACTAAAAACTAAACTTATTTCTATCATGAATGAAATGACATGGGGACGACGACCGTGGAGGGGAAGGAGAGAAAGGAAGAAGTGAAAGTGAAGGTGTTGAGTGAGCCACTCTTGTTACACAGTTATTCCCCCAAGGAACCCAACTGACAATAAAAGTTTGATTCATCTTTTTTGTCAAGAACGTGCGTTCTTCTTCTTCCCAAACCAACACACCTTCAGAAGAAGAGAAATGAAGTGGATGCCATGCGAACGGGACAAAAAAAAGTGGATGGGCTGGAGTCAAGGTGGTGCAGCGTACTTTCTCCAAAGAAATCTTCATTCCACACTGATTTCAAACATTTTATCCAACTTCATTGAATAAACTGCGAAAACTTTTTGGAAGTTGGGGAATGTGTTTTATTCCAGTCCTATCATCGTAGACTTTAACTACGTTCGTATCATTCCATTTTAAAGAATGGAAAGGGAATTCAAGAAGAAAACATTCAGAAGAAGAAGAAGAAAAAGAAAGAATTCCAGAGGCAAACTTTGTTTGTTAAATGAGGAAAGTAACCCGTGTAATCCGTCTCTTTCATGAAAAGAATAAGCATAATAATACCACACGGAAGACTGGTTACAACCGGACCACTTCATATCATACCAC
>JAQIWU010002628.1:0-11695 GCA_034696445.1 Isotomiella minor
AGCAGCCCCGCAGCATGTATTAAGGAAGGACAAATAATTTATTATTGACGGACCCACTGCCACACTACTTTTTTTATTGCTCCATCCACACACAACTGGTATGACTAATTCGTTCTAGAGAGCAGTAAAAAATAAGTAAATCGAATTGTTTTGTAGAGGCGAACAATACACGATAATTATTGAGTGTGAAGGATAGAATCATCGCTATTTATTTGTTGTTATTTACGACTGTCAGTCAGTAATTGGGCTTCTCGTCTATTTTGGTTTCAGGAAGAAAAAATATAATCGTTCGATTACTCACCAACCACCGACCAAGTAGTATTCCGTCAAAAACATCATCATCATCAGGGACGGAGTGATGTCATCGTCGTCGTCCCATTTAGTCTGCAAGTTCTCGTCGTGAGGTACTACATCTGTCGTTGTGAAAAGGATTTTTGTTTTGTGTCTTCACCTCCTGACACCTGAACGTGTTTGTTTTTGGTTTCAGAATAAAGGACATTGTTAATGTGGATTCATTCAAGGGATGGTCTCTAAATCCTGCTGTCTCGGGTGGTGTGAAGAAATCCTGCTTTGTGTCAGTGTCAAGTGTGTCAAGAGAGAATAAGTAAAAAACATAACTGGGAGTGGTGAAGGAGGAAGAAGAACGTGTATGTGGGATTCAAATTCAAAGACAACGGACCCTTTCCTGGAAGAGACTGAAGAGATTTTCAGTTCCCCTTACCCTCACTACTTGACATCGTCGTCGTGGTCATTGTTGGGAGTGTGGGACGGAATAAGAAAATATGGTGAATCAGTCCATCTTAGTCGCGTCGCCGGACCAGCGGAGGAGGCATGGGATGTCGCCAAGAGTGTCGATCCACTACCCTTCGACCCCAATCAGTATGAAGGAGAAGGAAAAGGACAATAATACAAATACAACGACGACGGTGGTTGAGAAGCAAGTCAACGGTCATTCCAACGGTGTGCATTATGATAATAATAAGAAGGAAGGGAGCGGGGCGGATGATGAAGTTGAGACCCTTGTGCGACTTAATGGAGAGTCTTCATCTTCACATGAGGGAAACGGGATTCGTCAAAAATCTGCAACACTTACTTCGTGTTCAAGTTCGGGACATACCACCACTAATGGTAGTGCCGAAAATAGTTCGTTTAGCATAAAGAAAAATGGAGGAGGCAATAATGCGTTCATCAACAATGCAAGAAATAATTTGCGCCGTTCATTTACACTGCCACGAGGCCTTCTACCAAGAAGAAGCGGTCAGACCGGTCCAGCATCCGAAAATCAAAACGGGAGTTTTCTAAGAAATATTTTTCTTACCCTGGGAAGGGGAAAAAGTATACGAAGAAAACAGCCTCAGGAAGAAATTGTGAATGGTCATGAAGAGTTACAAGGTAATGAAGTGTTAATGCAAAATAGTACTTTACAAATGGCTAAACTATGGAACTTTGCATCTATTCAGGGCTTCCCTTCGGATTCACGCCTGCTGCAGTTGGTTTAAAAAATCAAGGGAACACTTGTTTTATGAACGCAATTGTTCAATGCCTCTCCCACACGGACACCTTAGCTAAGTACCTTGTCACTGACAATTACAAAAATGACCTCAGGAGAAAGAATTGGATCAAAAATGGAAAGGTACTTCATTGAATGTTCACGTAAAACTGAATTACTGACATTGCTTTTTGTTTTACTTTTCTCTTCAGAGTGAAATCGCGGACGAATTGGCTTCCGTATTAAAAAGTGCTTGGTTAAAACAAAATGCAAACTCTTTGGAGGATGCAGTAGCCAGATTCAAATCAGCAGTCGAAAAAGGTGCCTTACAATGGAGAGGATCAGAACAGGTATAAACGAATTATAGTTTTTTGCGTCGTCATTTCCCATTTGTTCAAATGAGTTCATTAATTTTTTTACTTTTCTTTGTCTTGCAGCATGACGCACAAGAATTTTTCTTGTGGCTTCTCGACAAACTACACGAAGATTTGAACCAGGCCACTTCGAATAAATACAAGCAACTAAAGGTATGCGACGAGATATTAGACTTTTACACTCTTTTGTCAAAGACAATTCACATGAACCGAGGCTTTTTACCCTATGTAGAATAACTTCGGGAGGCCAGAGGAGCAGGTTGCTGCAGAAGCTTTAGCAAATCACTCGAGATGTAACGTTTCCGTAATTCAAGACATATTTGGCGCACACTTTCGTTCTAGCCTGACATGTCCCGGTTGTGGAAAGCAATCAGCGACGTTTGATCCTTTCCTTTGTGTGTCTCTTCCCATTCCACAAGCAAAGCAGGAAGTTCCTGTCTTTGTGAACGTTATTTACTTATCACAGCAACCACGACAGGTATGGATCTGAAATGATGTCGTCGTTTAACCATCCATGTTTCTCAAATTATGATTTGGGTTGTCTTTAGGTTAAGTTAGGAATGAGTGTTAGTTCATGCGCCGACATTAAAGAACTGAAGCAACTCATCGCAGCTGATACCAGTATAGAAGAGAAGGATATTTTGCTAACTGAAATTGATGGAGAAGGTTTTCACCGGACATTCACAGGTATCATCTTACACTCGTGACTCTTTCCTTTCCTGTCGTCGATATTTTTCTAACATTCCCTTCTCTAATTTCCCTTCACAGAGACGCAGTTAGTGTCCGCGCTTTCTAACAACGAAGCGTTGTATTGCATTGAGACTCCGCAGATGCGGGAAACAACGGAAAGTGATGGAGCATTTCTTATGATTACATGGACGAACATAATTGTAACAGAAGGGGAAGAAAAGACCATGGTTCGGTTTGGGAGCACTTATGTTACCCAGATTGCACGAGAGACATCCTTCACAGACCTTCAAAAAGTATTGCTTAAAGAAATGGCTTCAATTATACAACCTGGCATCTTGGTAGCCGAACAAAAAGTACATACATTTGAGAATTGAATTTTTTAGTTCTTGTTCAGCCTTTTATTGTATGTATACCGTATAACATCTGTTCTGATAACTTTTGCAGGACCCTGTGTTCACTATTAGAATATTGGACGGAAGCTCTGAAGGCACAGCAATTGACCCTGGAGTTGAGCACCCGCTGTACACGGAATCAATTGACCATGCATTATCATTGTGCGATGAAGACGTTCCTCCTCACGCTAAACTTCACCTAGAATGGACGCAAAAGGACAAGGAAACGTAAGCAAGCAGAAAATATGTAATCAAAATCAATTCATTACCGCTTCTTTCAATTGTGTACAGGATCATTGCCGATGATTCAGAAGGTGTTGAAGAACATGCAAGTGTTGCCCAAATACGTCAACGACATTCTGATGAGTCTCTACGCTCCGTGACCTTGGGAGAGTGCTTTGATTTATATACCTCCGCTGAGCAGTTGTCGGCTGAAGATTCATGGCATTGTCCCCATTGCAATAGGAAGGAACAAGGGACTCTCAAAATGATTGGCCTTTGGACTGCCCCGCAGGTTTTAGTGGTGCATTTGAAAAGATTCAGACAGGTAAAAACAGTAATTTACCTTGCAATTACAATTTTCTCAGGGTTCAATAATTTTGCTAATGGGGTTGTTTCTTTTACTTGCAATTAATTAGACTCCGAAGGGTCGTGTTGCAGCTACCAAGATATCCTCTGTCGTAGATTTTCCTGTTGATGGCTTAGATCTTGGGCCGCATGTTGCAAAGCATAAACAAAGCGAAATTGGATTGGCAAATGGTGGACCACTTCCAGCCTCGTCGCCCATTAACGGTTGCTTCGGACTCAGCAGTTGGAAGCATCGAGCGTCTTTCAAAAAACAAATAGTTTCTTCCATACCAAGCTACAAGACTGCCAGTAGCGACGTTCAGAGTATCAGTGAGGACGGCATGATATATGATCTGTATGCTGTGTGTAACCATCATGGAAAAGATGTGCTCGGGGGTCATTATACCGGTACGTTTCGTATGACACTCTAACCTTATTGCTCGGTTTTAATCGTGTTCCCTAACCATCTAATAATACTTTGAATTTCCAGCTTATTGTAAAAACCCTGTAGACGGAAGTTGGTGGCTCTTTGACGATACACGGGTAGCAAAGCTGTCGTCTCCTCAAGAAATTACAACGGCCTCTGCCTACATTTTATTTTATACAAAGCGATCTAGTTCAGTCCCTACTTGTCAACCCTTCTCTCCACATCCTGCTCAGCATTGGTGCAAATCTCTCATCAAAAAGTATCATAAGAACCCATGTGCACCACCGTCGTCCTTTGGCCCCAGTTCAATCGAGGACAAAAATGTGGATTCAAAAGAAACCATTCGGTCACCATCCCCGAAGCTGGAAGATGACACAAAGAAGTCTACATCAGAAGTCTCAGGAACCATTACTCATAGCGATTCCTCAACTCCGAGTAGAAAAACAGACAAACCCAATACATATTACAATAACATTTCTGCTGAATGTATCAAATCCTCATCCACGGCACCCTTAGCTATGACTGATGATGTGAGTGTGAATGGAGGAAATTATACTGCTAAAGAACTAGAATTACAAATCGAGAGCACAGTCTGATGTAGCATAAATATGCTTGTGAAGTACCAATATCGTTTCATTACCAATGAATTGTGCACTTCAGAATTGTAGTATATAGCAGTCCAATTATTTATTTCTATTAGCAATCTCTTGCACGCTGCTCAACAATGTACTCTGTCTTCATCGTCAAAGTCAGATCAGATTCACCTTCACCCTGTGTAATAATTGGAACCAACGCGTTGATAGTATCCCAAAGCCGAAATTTATTGTTTTCTTATGGTGTTAATTGAGTTCTATTGCTGCTAGTGTTGTACCTCCATTGCGTTACGTTACGCCTTACCTTTATAATAGTGCGCAGTTGAAATCTCTATTGATCTTTTATGAATTTATGTTATGTTTATTATTGTAGTTTCGAGATACATACAATCGCTTCTCATTGTGTGATATTTTTGTGCATGCTGTATCGCTCAGTTAGTCAGTAGAGGTTACAAATTCACTATAAATTATATAAATTCTGCTGGATAATGAAGTGGAATTTTGGTTCCTGGTGGAAATAGGCACAAAATGATATAATAGTCAAAGATTTTATGATGTAGAATGTAGTAACTACATTAGTCTATAGTTGGGCCATAATTTGCCTTGATTGATTGGCGTCGCGACCGACAGTAGCACCAATTCATTCATTCACTGTGTCCGAAAAGAGGAAGTAAAAACATTGCTGTAAGATAAGCATTGCTAAGCGTGCTGAGAGATGCAGTTGACAATGTTTGTGCTCGAACGCATCTTGTCATATTGACCACTATGTACTACTACTATGTAACGGTTAATTTCTACTTTATTATTGAAAATGGCAAGACAAAAAGTGTTCCAACAATAATAATTGTGACAACCTATCAAATCTTAATGCAACAAAACAAAAGGTAGTACGTAAACACGGTTCGATGTAGTTTTTAGTATAAAAAAGTAGCATGCCTCTTGTTATTAAAAAAATCGATTGATGATTACATTTCAAACCTAGAGACTGTCCTCTCGTACCGTACACATTCAATACTTATCTCTATAAAATCCGAGTTCATTATACTTAAACTTTAGCTACCGTGCTTTTTAAAATTGTATACCGTTTAAATTCCTTTTGCAATTGGAAGAACAACGCCATGATTTTTCCAGGCTGCTGCTACACATGCTAATTACAAAAGCGAAGAAGAATAAAGTTGTTCATGTTTTAAATTCCTGTGTGTATCTTACTTTCATTACAGTCATAATAAGTGCAGAATGCCAAGCACTGCAACCTGACTTTTTTGGCATTCCATGCATTCGGTCGGTGTCACATGTGGCACCAGCTGTGCTTTGCTGTCAAACCCAAACATTCGGAAAGTTTTTGTTCCAATACTGATAAAAATTGTTTCCTAACGGTTTGAAACGTTTATTCCTGAAGATTTATAAATGGCTGTGTGTGTGGCTGTCATTGGAAAGGAGGTAAAGGTCCTATTGTCTTATTTCAAGAAGTTCTTGCTTATTGTCTTATTCTACCTTTGAAGAATGGGCCCCTGTACTTCAAGACCAGAATCCGTCAAAAGCATCCTCACCATGCACACTTGTTCCCCACCAACACTGTTGCAGAAGAGAGTGAAGGGGACAAGGCCAATAAGGACCTCCAGTACCATTTCATCGTCAGTTCTGCACTAGACATTGTGGAAGAACGTGTGCAAATTGGATCCCACCTGCCCAAGTCGAACCCTGCACTTGGAGGGGCAGGAGGAGGAAGTGGATTTGGGGACATGGGTACTGGGACTGTTGGGGCCACAAGAGAACTTTACCTCGGTGCCCTTACGGCTCAAGAAAAGTTAAAAGTGTAAGCTATTATACAACTACAAAGAATGACTCGATGCGAATGATGTTGCATTTTCGTAGGTACGGGTATATGACGAATACGAAGGTAAAGTTTATCATAATCGTGGAGGAAAGCAACGCCCCTTTGAGAGAAAACGATATTAGAATGGTAAACAAATAAGTGGCCCCCCTAATTGTTTTATATGTCAATAATATGAATTTGTTTCTGAAGATGTTCCGGAAACTTCACGGAGGTTTTTGTGACCTAATGGGAAATCCATTTTATTTGCCAGGCACACAAATAAACTCAAAGTAAGAAAAAAGATATGGATATTGACAAGATCTAAAGTCTAACTAAAGTACTTTTGACACTATCAGGAGATTTGAAGGTGTGGTCAATTCCATTTTGGTTGGACTATAATAGGCGTATAGGATTTTTCTACTTTGCTTGTATCAATGAAGAACCTACTACTTGATAACCGGGGAGGGATGAAAAACTATAATTGTAAAAAATATTCGGCTACCGCCTCGTCTGAACAAGATTTTCAATGTTTGTCCAAAGCTTTCGTCAACAGTTCAGTCAAGTTAGATAAAACAAGTCGAGGATCTTCTTCCAATCCTGCTGTCATCATTGCATTTGAAAAAAGCTGAAACATAAAAAGACCCAACATTGGTCAGTTCATTTAAAGTTGTGGTGGTGTTGTCCATACCTGATCGGCTACCAATTTGGCCAACTCCGGATTCGTGTCTTTTACAGTACTGAGCTTCTTGATCAGTGGATGTCTGTAGAACAAAAAAATTATATTTTCGTATCTGATCTTTATCACCCTTCCGTTTCCTTAACTTACGTAACGTTCAGTTCAAGACGCGGTTGTAGGATAGAGTACCTAGCCTCTGGTGTCATTGAGGCAAACTGCGTGCGCACAAAATGTCTGGCTGCAGCCATCTCTTCCACAGTGACAACACAAGGATGATTTTCTAATTTCTGTGTAAATCGCACGCTTTGGGCTCGTCCTTTCAAGTTTGTTTGGAACCAGGAAAGAAGACTATCTGCCGCAGCTTTGTCCATTGATCCAACGGCTATAAACCCAAAGTAAATTGTAATTCGCAATCACTAAATTCTGAATGAAAATATTGGTTAATAGCTGACGCAAAGTGTCCAAGTTGATGTCTTCTTTCATTTGCCTCATCTCTTTCTCAACGGAAGTAATCGGCTTTCTGTCGAATTGTCGTAATTGCAATAATACCATCTCGTCATAAGGTTGAAAGCAGAAAAGAACTTCGACGTTCTTCTCCTTCATAGCTTCATAGTACGGCGACCTTTCTGCCAACTCACGACTGAAAACGCAACGGAAGGAAACATATCACACTCGTATGTTCATATACATACACTCCATGTTAATTAGGCCGAACCTAGGTGCGGCCAAATAGAAAACGTCTTTCTGTGCTGGCTGCATGCGTCCAATGTATTCTGGAAAGCTAACCAACTCTCCTGCCGGTTTTAGCGACGATTCGAATCGAATAAGCTTCCCAATCTCCTCCTTCATAACTTGTTCAGGTTCCATTAGAATTCCCTCTTTCAAAAAGATAGAATAGTCATGATGGAACTTGGCATAGGACTCAGGCTCCTTTTGAGATCTCTCGTATAAATACCGAATGACTCGGTTAATTATGACGGTCCTAATTTTTCTGCATAATCAGGAACTCATTAATGTAATGGTCATGACATGCACAGTCAAAAAGAAATGGCTTAGATGTTGGATTACCTAATTAATGCACTGTCCTAAACGAATGAAATGAAACAGTGGTCAATGAAATGTTACATCAAAAATTCCAGGAAATGGATTCTTTTTCGTTTACCTGCAACAGTTCTCTACTCAAATTTAAAGGGATGTCCTCAGAATCTACCACTCCTGCGAAACAGAAAAGGGTAATTTTCCTCAGTAGTGGAACACAAAACAAACACAATGCTACTGTACCTTTGACAAACCGGAGCCAGTGGGGAATAATGTTGTCAGCTTTGTTCTTAATCATAACTTTACGGCAGTACAGACCAACTCCAACTTGGGCATCACGACTTAAATCAAAAAGACCTAAAGAATAAATAACAAATTCTGAAACTGAATTAACGAGTAAGATGTCTCCTCAGCCAGTAGGTCAAACCTGGTTTTCCTTCGGGGAAGTAAATCACACACCGTAAGCTAAGAGGGACCTCGGTGTTGAAGTGCAATATAAATCGAGGTCTGTCGTATGCCCCTCCAATGAAATTATAAAATTCATCGTGCATTTCAGGTGTAACCGCTTTGGGATCCATAAGCCAGAGAGCCTAAAACAAATATACTTTATGCATTTAAAGAGAGTGTTTCAAGTTGTGAAAAGTCTTACCTGCACGGTATTGATTTGTTTCCCGTTCAAAAAGATTGGATGTCCAACGAAATTGCTGTACTTTTTGATGGCAGCTATGAAAGAAACCAAACCAAATTTAGAAACAGATAGTCATTAAAATTATATCGTCCAGACTTACACAATACAGTTTCTTCATCGCTAAAATGTCTGTCATCAGTTTTCAAATGCAAAATTATTTTGGTCCCTCTTTGTACTCCTTCAGCCTCTTGAATCTCATAAGCCCCCGAACTGTCAATAAAGATGTCCAATGAATAAAGCAAGTATTTTCAAAATCCACGAGAATAGAGACGTACCCATCGGAAGACCATTTGTACCCCACAGCATCCGGTTTGTACGATTTGGTGAAAACTTCTACTTTGTTTGCAACCATAAATGATGAATAGAAGCCCACTCCAAACTGACCAATAATAGATCCCGTGTCTGTGGCTCCGGCACCCTTTGCTTGTCTTACTTGGTCAAGAAATGCCTACACAAACCGATTATCAATCTCAACCACTCAACCCTCAAACATTATCCTCCAAACCTTAGAACCAGATTTTGCGATTATTCCCAAGTTGTCGATTAGCTCTTCTTTGGTCATTCCAACTCCGGTATCCTTTTGCCAGATTCACTTTTTTATAAGTACATAACACAAGCGACTGAGTTCGAAAAATACCTGAAACGTTAAGGTCCGCTGGTGCTTATCTGTCGCCAACAATATTTCCAGTGGCATACTAGCAATCCCTCCTACTTCAGCATCTGACATAGTCAAGTACCGAAACTTTTCCAACGCATCACTAGCATTGGATATAAGTTCCCTGATAAAAATCTACCGACCAAAAGACATGATTAATTAGTCAAACCAACTGACAACGTCATAATCCATTACCTCAGACTCTGAATACAAGGATCTTGCGACGATGTCCAACAACATTTTCGTCTCTGCCTGGAATTCATGTTTTTCCGCTTCCCCTACAAACACAATCAAACCCTTGATAAAGGGATAATGGGCCTTTCATTATCCTCTCACCTCTTGGTTTCTCATCGTTTCGAACACTTTTGAACTCCCCCTCAATCGTCTGCTCCTTCGCCTCGACGTTAGTTGACACCACCGGCGAGAGGCTCAAGTGCCGGAAAGGCTGCTGCTGGCCTGGACCACTATGATGATGATGACTGAATAATAGGGCTGCTTGGGTGCTTCTCCCTTCGCAAGTGACTAGAGCAAATTATTATAGCAAAACATGAAAAATGATTTTTAAAAACAAAATTAAGTTTTTACCTGTTCTAAAAGCCGAAGAATGACAAAAGTTTCTCCTCCCCAGCAAAGTCGAAGGTCCCACCACCTTAAACCTTAAGGGAAACAGCAGCCTCATCGTCATATTGTGTCGTCAAAAACCAAATTGACAAAAGTTTCGGACGCAAAAAAATACAATTATTCGAACGACTATGCCTGCCTGCTGAGAGCGAGTCTCATGTGCTCATGAATTTGGCACATTTTCACTTTCAAACTCGAGTCTCATCCAGCGAGCGATCATGCATGCATGCAACGTGCAAGCATTTTGGCATATTGCATTTTCATTCATTCAAGTTTTTGGTATTGGACTGAACACTATCAAGTGCCTGTTGAGGGAAATCGTAATTTATTTATTTAGTGACCAAGTACACAAGAAGACTGGACAGAGAAAGAACTCCCGAGGGTCCTGGGATGCCCTCTCCACAACCCCAAGAAGGAACAGGAGGTGGTGTGGTGGATATCGCTGGGGAGGTGGACAGGTTATTGAAGTCAGACACGACAGTGGACATCCCACTCCCTCCCCAGTCAGAGTCACAGATTCCAGAATACACTGCTGCAAAAATGGCCTGGTGGTTTTTAAAGGAAGAGGAGGATCCTCCGGCCAAGGAACTCGTCCATCCAGAACTTCATGACCATGAAGAACACAAAGACGAAGACTTACCGGAACAAAGTCGCGTAAATTCATAGATTATTTTTGGTCGTACTCTTATCTCTTATGTCCTAACTGTTCTCAAGGGATTTGCAACACTGGTGGAAGGACGCGTTTTGGACTTGTCTCTTTGGAAGAAGAGTCGGAAGCGAAGTTTTTTCAAATTGTTTATGACGAGACCTGGAACCAACGTGGACAGCTCTAATCTTGAGGTATGGATTGTCTTTTATCTTTGGCCATTTTGTTGTTGTTTCTTTAGAGTGATTCTTCCTTTATAGGCAAAATGCTTCGTGTGTCAATCCAAAGTCTATGGTCCACCTGGCTTAGGGACCCACATTCGATCCACAGATCATCAATACAACTTCAGGAACTGTTGTAAGTTTTTGAGGAAGGAAGTTCTGATTCAGGGTACCAGCAAATGTATATTGCCTTTTGTTTTTCAGCTTTAAATATGACAGAATGTCCGGAAAAAAAGGTTCAACAACAGCCAACAAAAATTTTCATGGCTAAGCCGGTAAAGTATACTGGATCAGGGCTAAGTGAGTTATTTTTGGTCTTATCCAATAACTTCAATTCAAAAGGAACTGATGTCTTTGATTCTAGTTCCAGAATCTCTAATGGAAGGCGAAGAAGATATGGATGTTGATGGAGGGGTTGACCTTCCCATTGCATGGCACTCCGAGTCCAACTTAGACCCTGATATGGAGCAACTTCGGGCAAACGTATGTCTGCGGGTCAATGGGTTTTGGACCACCAATATGGAGGACCGATGGACACAGATGCAACAGAAGGAGGCAAAGTGAGACGAGTTTTATTTAATGAGACCCTGACCCTATTGCATTATATGAATGCCCGTGTGTTATTCCACAGAATTATAGAACAGTACATCGTAGATCGTGAGCAGTACACTAAAGCTCCAGACACGCATCCATTGATGAGACAGGAGTGGGAATCGTTTTGGAAGAAAAGGTGTTCCGAGGTGGAGGATGAAGGGAAAGACCCTGATACATATGACTATACAGAAGAATGGAGAAGGTACTG
>JAQIWU010002629.1:0-11682 GCA_034696445.1 Isotomiella minor
TTAAGTTGAAATGAAATGTGTGCTTTGTTGGAGTTTCATACGCCACACAATAATGTTGCAATGTAAGCTTCACTCGAGTGTTTGAATTGAATTGAAGATCTAGTTAGTTTCGATCTCAATGCTAATCCCATTGTTAAGTTCAGTCATTGTGTGCTCATTATTGGGTCGATGACGGACGATGCAGCAGACATAATTAAACACCGTAAGCACGTTACGTTTTTGTACATGTCCAAAAGACTCGAGAATAATAATGTGCATTGAAATTGGGTGATTCAACTTGAGTTATCGATGATATTGCACGAGACCTACCGAACAAACAGAAAGCAGGGGCAATGAAAAATGATTGATAACAAGAAATAGAAATTGTGCATAGAAATAGGTAAAAAATGGTTTATCATCATAATTGTAGACAGCCCCCTTAACCTACCGCAACGAAGGACATTAATGAGAGTAAGCGTAACAGTATGGTATTTAAGTACAGGGCACACTGTAAGATTTTAAATTATATAATGACCTTTTTTCATGAATTTTTTACGGTACAAAAACTAACTTGATCATACAGTGACCGAAGTCACGAACTTTCACAAAACTACAATCTTATTTATGTAATTCTCGAACTTAATTAAGGCTAAATATCACATATATGGAGTGTAATGTAATGTGGTCATCATAGTGGAACTGAAAAATTATAGTTCTGCTATTCGAACAACTTTAGTACCCATTTGCATGAAATGATCTCAAGAGGAAAAGACTTATTATGAATGGATTTAAAAACACGACATGTCACTCATGTCATTAATTCTGCTACTTACATAGAAGATTGTTCAACTCTTCGGTCTAAAACTTATTTCCTAACCTTGGAGTGGCACCTACTACCTACACTTGTCTTAGGTCGTTAGGTCACTGACTGCACTTTTTTGACGATTTAGTTCGTTGCACTATGTATAATTTTTGTACCCCATCTACGTTATGTAGCTACTGGCTGACTCTGGTTTAAGCGTTGATGAGACCCTGTAAGTTTAACTGTGCTGATCCAGATCCATCCGACACGATTTCTAACTCATTTCTTGAACACTTTGGCCATTTCAGCTAGTACCCTTCGTTTCTCTTCAATTCTTGCCTACAAGAAGAGAAAAAAACGTGTAAGTATAAGGAAACACGTTTAGTTGTCTTGAGTAATACCTGAACACGCTTGAACTGTCCTTCCTGTGTATTTTTCAGCTGTCCATTTAATCTTTCATTTTCCTTCTGAAGTCCTTCAACTTCCTGGCGCAGAACGTCTACCCCAACATTCTTCCTGCTTCTCATATCTGTCTTGACATTTTGTTTCATCAAATCGTACTGTTGCATCAATTTTTCAGCCTTTGCTTGGGCTTTGAAGATCCGTTTTTTCATTTCGTTCGAATCGAATGGTTCTTCGTCCGGCGCTAGCGTTGCTTCAGCAAGGATGGTGGTGTCTTCTTCATGTTCGGTCATTTCCAATTCGTTTTCGAACCCCAAAAACGATAAAAGGTCATTTCGCCCAAACTCGACTAAATCATTCCGAGGGGAGTCTGCATCTGCATCTTCAAGTTTCTAGTTGAAAATTTAGAACAACTGCCTGAAGTCATAGTGTACAAATGCAAACATAAATAAATACCAATAACAATTCCTTACTCGATACAGGACAGCTTCCCGGCGATTGATGTCTTCAATACGATTCTGCAATTCTGCAAAATGCAGAGTTTCTTTACACAAGATTTGTTTCATAACGTCAATTCTTATTTTGTGAGAAATCAAAATGGTTAGAATTTGGCCAAGGTAAGAATGGAGTCGCTTCTGTAAAAATAATTAAACGATTAACAACTCATTATTGATTCTATCTAGTGTGTCTTACCTTTGCTCTATTCTTAGATTCAATTAAGCAATTCAACTTTGCATCAATATCATACGCCCCTGTGGAAGCCACTTCTTCCAAAAGTCTAGCATACTCGTCATTAACAGCACATTGTAGTGAGAAAATCCTTTCTTCTAGCTGCGTTTCGATAACTCTGTAAAAAATATTAGTGGAAACAATTTACTAGTCACTAAATGCTAGTATATCAATCGATAAAGCTTACCGTGGATCACCCCTGTGGCTGCGCACATTGATTTTGGCTTTACTCAGACAGGCTTCGAGTGCATTTAGAGCCGTCTTTTCTGCAATCTCCTTCTGCTTTAATTTTAATTGTCGAACTTCTTCGATAATCAAGGAGTAGCGAAGTCTCTCAAAAACTCCGATGTGTTCATTCACAACGAGTTGCATTTCCTCATCATAGGCCTTGGGGTCGACTTCCAACTCTTCCTCTTCCGACTTGAGAATCAAGGACGGGACGTGGGTTCCAATCAATTCCTCGATTTCTTGATGGACGTCGTACTCCCTCATCAAGAACCCTTCCCAGTCCCAATCCAGCATCCAGACATTTTTGTCGTCGTCTTCAGATTTGACTGGACCACCTTCCTTCCGTTCTTCCTTCCTCGAGGACACTTTATCCTTCATTTCCTGCAACTTGGCCAACTTGTCTCTCACCTGTTTCTTCAAAACTTGCTTCTTTATCTCAGCATTATCAAATTCTTGTCTGAATTCAAAGTGCTGTTTGATAAGGGCTTCCTGGTTTCTAATCTTGATATCTTTGAAATTCCTAATTAAAACAAGAAGAGGGTTGAACATGGCATGACTGAGTGACTAACAACCAAAATAACTCACTGCAGAACTTCTTCATAACTTCCTACATACCTGAGAACTTCTTGATAAGCCTTCAACATGTCGACTTCATCTTCAGCTTCTAAAATCAATTTCTTCAGAGCCTCCTCTTTCTCAACTTCTTGTCTGGCTTGAGCCGACCTTGCTTGTTCCAGCACCTTCTTTTGTTCAACTCCTCTGGCCAAATGTGTCCCACGTAAAACGAGTCCGTCACGATCAAGACTTTCAAACCTATCAAAAAGACGCAAATAATGAGCCTGATGACATTGACTAAACTGACCGACTTACGCATCAAGTTCCTCCTTCGACACAACATTTCGAGGCGTCACACTCGTCATCAGAGTTTTGATAAATTGGGCCGACTTTTCATTCTTAAAGAGATAGTCGAAATGTTCAGGTCTCGTGTGGGTGGCTGGAGGGGTGTAGCCCAACGTCTTCAGAAACGCCAAAAGATGTTCAGACTTGGTTGGACAGTCGTCAACACGGGTGGACAATTGACCTCCTTTGGAAAGTGGACTCTGTGGCCTTGCCCTGCTTCCTCCCGTCGCCTTTCGACTCGGCTGCAAGGGTGGAATACTTGAAGACATGATTTCTAAATTACAACTCTAAAAGTCTAAAATGAAAAGTTGGAAAAGTGCTGAAAAATACAAAAGCTGACTGATTGCCGCAATCCAGCCCGCGCGTCTAAACACGAATTCGCTAAACAAGATGGGGAACTTGTGCCAACAAAAGGAGACAAAGGCCGAGAAGAGTTTTTTTTACATTTTTGACAAAGACTATTTTTATATAAACAATTAATGACGAGACATGTTCATGTCAGGTGGGTCACCCATGACATGACACGGTTTTAACAATTTTTACAAGGCGTACATACATACTGACCCATCTTATCTACTTTAGCTAGCTCTCTGACTCTGACTTAACGAGACTAGAAGAGTTGTGTTGTGTATGCGTTATCATCTACCAACAGTACTTTAGAGTTTACATAAGTTTACATACATACACATTACTTAACATTAAAGTAATTCAATTTGGCAACAGAGCGATTCAGTCTGTATCTTTCTTAGCTTGCATAGCATCGTTTCTATGCTTTGACTTGATCTGGAGAAATTTAGCTTTCTTCTTTTTTGAGTTGGGTTGTAGTTTTTTTCAGAAAACGAACTAGGAATTATTGTTTTTGAATTTTTCTTGGATCTGACTTGATTTTTTGAATTAAAGGTGTGTTAAGAATTTCACAAACAGCGAGCCAACAGCTCTTTTCTTTATGTCATCGCATGTTGCCTGAGATTGTTGGTGTTCTTCCCCTTCGGACCCTTCTTCCCGTTTGGTCCCTTCTCGAACGCGTGATGAGTCACATGAGCTAACAAACAAACAATTAATCAATCAATTGACTGTCCAAGCCAAAGAATGAAATGATTAGACTTACGCTTGTAAAACGTTGAAAGAAAATGAGTGTCTGGCAAAATCTGACGAAGGCACTCCAAAAGTCTCGACTCTTTCGCCAACTCTGCATTGGTGTTCCAGATCAACAGAACGTCTTCTTTCTCCCGCATCGAAATGGACACTCCGCAAATTTCATCCTTCTCGTCGACAAATTCGCCCAATTGCTCCCCAATCGCTGCCATCATCAACTCCTTCCACACTTTATTCTGCAAAGAAACAAAGGTTAAGATGAGACAATTCAACAAGGACGAAGACAGCAATGATACTTACCGCATCTTTCTTCTGCACTCGAAGACGGAAAGTGCCACCTCTGCAATTGTACGTCTCCTCCCACAATGGCTTTCGATCATCTCTCATCATGTGCAAGCTACAGAGATAGAGAGCAATGCCTTATTGAATTGACCATGCTTTAATCAATCATATAGATTTAAGAGACCTACCTGCTCTGCGGCTGCAAGTCCGAAGGCTTCGGAATGTTGTAGTAAACAGCCCAAAAACGTTGCACCGTGTACACCGTGTAGATCTTTTTCAAATTTGCTTCATACTGCTCCATATTTGCTCCTCGCGCAGTTCTGCAAACAATCAGTCAATCAATCAATCCAGAAAAAAGAGAGCTCAAGAGAAAGTGTCATACCTATCAACCCAGAAGGTCCAAGGATTGTTGAGTGGAATGGGATCCGTCGAGTAGATGTTCTTCTTTTGCGTGAACGTCTTTTCAAAGAGGGCTTTGACCTTTGGAAACTCTGTTCCAACAGCTCCATCCCCATCACCTCCATTACGACTGCCACTACTGGACGTGGCGGTGGGGACCACAAGCTGCTTAACCAGGGAATCCATCCCCATCCCATCCCCGCCTCCTCCACCCCCGGCGCCGGACATCACCGTCATCTCTCTGTCTCTTCGTCGCGGTGACGTGATCAAGCTTAACCCTGCGAGTGACGACGTCAGCTGGATTGTTGATGTTTGAGACATCATAGGAAGCATCTAGAAGGAAAGAACAACAACTTTATTACTTACAACTGAGAGGAGGAGGACGAAGGGGTGTGACGACACTCACAAGAGAAAAAAGCTGTAGGAAAAGCCAGGGCTGCGGTTTTGTGCTCTTGAATTTAAAATTTTGACGATGAGTTCTTTCTTCTACGACTGCTACTTGCTTACTGACGATTTTCCAGTCATGTCTCGTCATATACCTTTGTTCTTTTCTTGACGAGATTCTGCCATGGTGATAATGGTGATGATGATGATGATTCAAGTCGAGCTGTTTGGTGGTGGTGGTGGTGGTGGTGGACAAGAAGGCAAGCGAATGATCGAGAACAAAGGAAACGAGCAGGCAACAAAGGAAAGGAGGGAAGCAAGGTGGAGGTCAATGTCCGACTCGGACAAAATTATTTTTGTGCTACGTCATAAAGGCTAAAACATGACGATGCATCGTGACGAAATGACTCGACCAAGTGGACGAGGTCCTTTATTCGGTGGACTTTTCCGACATAATGGCAATCATCGTCAAAATAACGGATCAACGGCAGCAGAACAAAAAGTCGATAAGTCAAGTTTTGAGACGAATTAAAACAGAAAGGGAGTAATTGTAGCAATATGATATATTAGACGCTTGTTTGGGATGTTAGATAAGACAAAGATAAGATCTATGGTATGCATTCAGACGCCAACAAATGCCAGCTCCCAGGCTGCCTTCGAGCCTACGTTAGAGAAAGTACCGAGAGATAAGTAAGACAAGATGAGAAAGTAACTTGATCACTGATAAGTCTGTCTGTGTGTATGTATTCGCATAGAATTGATGCCTTTTAGTTGTGGAGAAAGTGAGCATTGGGTAATAAGTTATGGCGTGTGGACCCCATTATTACTATTCGACGATAAGAGCTTCAGTACTAATTACAAATGAACGAGGTTGTGAAACTCTATCCCACCACCTTATCCCTTGGCTAAACAAAGAAGGGGAAAGTTATTGATTGGAATGGAAGGAAGGAGAAAGGTACAACATGGAAGCCACACCACAGAGACACAGGGTCAGAAGAGGAGAATTACAGGAGGGACGCATTAGAAGTTAGTCTGTATGGATTTGGTTTCTACCAAAGGTACTACAAAGAACTGCAGTAATGAAACAATCCAAGTGTGAAATGAGAAGCATGGAAAACTGTTTTGCAATTCAGAACTCAATTTTTCAATAAAGCCTTCTTTTTCTCTCTTGAAGTGAAAGTGCTAGTGGTGGTTTTTACTATAGGTTATCCCATTCGAAGCGTGATCCATAGGTCTCGGTCATGTCCTAGAATGGTTGGTTGGCAGGAGGTAATTTGCTGACCTTGCACGTCTGACTGTTTATACACACTTTCTCTCTTGGTTTGGTTTGGTTTATGAACTGCTTTCTCTCCTCATTCATGGCTGCTTTATGGCAATGGAAATGGAAAGTTTATGGTGTTACTTTATAGCCCCTATACCCTTGACGAACTGACTTAGGAGGTCCGTCCATTCTACACAGCTAACACTAATTTTTGACATTGAACTTTTCACTCTTGGTATTAAGTATTTATTCGCACATGAGGTGCATGCTATAAAGGCTGCTGGAAGTAGAGGAAAGGTTTTCTACACTTGGAGAAAGCAAAGCAAAGTAGTGAAGTACCTAAAGTAGGATACCAACCACCACCACAAAGAAAAGAGAGACTCGTCCAACGACTGCCTATGTACACAACTACACACACACACTTTTCCTCACCACTGGAGAAAGTTGCGAGTCTCAATTCGCCTTTTCTCCATCCTCTTTGCTTTGTTCAGTCTCTAGTCTCAACTCAAACATCCAACACTCTTCTCTCTCCACTTCACAGTCAGACGGTAGAAAGAAGAAGACAGTTTTGTTGCGTTTGATTTGATTTGGTAAAGTTGTGGTGGTGGGGTTGGGATTGGGAAAAGCTGGTGAAAGTTAAGAAGAAAGGTGTGTAGAAAGAAGAGAAAATGCTTTAAGCAGTTTGTCTCAAATCTCAGTCAAGTCTCAGTCGGATACAATAACAGCTTTCCATTTCCTTTGTCATTTCATTTCAACCACCACAAACCCAAACAACCCTTCATTTCCTTACCGTTTCTTCTGACATCTTTATTTACTCGTCTTTCTTAATCATCTTCCAAGGATTGACAAGACTGTCGTCAATATTCAAAACACACAGGATACAAATTGAAGCAATTTGCTCGTTTTGTGGAGAGAAAAAGGCTCTTGCTGATTGGAGAAAATTGTATGAAATTATTATTCCAATAATTTCGAACTTCTCTATCGACCTACATTTTTCTGAGAATCAATTCAACTCAGGTATGTACTTATGAAAGCATTCTTTCTTTATACCAAAAAAAGGTTTTTCTTCTTTTCATGCTTTTATGAATAACTTAATAAAAAAGCACTCCTCAGAGTAGATAAGTACAGGAGTACCTGCCGATAGATTGGATTATTGAAAAGAAAAGTATGGAGGCTCTAGAGTTGAGGAGAGGAGGGATAAAAGAATGTAGATTTGCTTTTTCGTAGAGAAAATGTAGAGCAGGCTTTAGGTTGTGGTGGAACAAGAGGAAGGAAGGAAGGAAAGAGGAAAAATCCGATATGTCATTTTGAAGTTTCTCATTCCATAAAAGTTTTAATGGGATAATTCTTCTGGATGCCTTTTTTGTGTAAGCTAAGCCAACTCACTCTCTCATTAGATTACTTTCTCTACCACCGCTTACTGCATTTCATTCACAATGGCAACCTTCCTCCTTCCTCTTTCTTTCTTTCCTCTCTTCTTCCGTTTGCCTCACTTTCACCCTGGCCTCCTTTCATTCCAAAACCTCTCCGATGTATTCTTTTGGGAATTGTATATGGAAGACATGGTTCTTGTCTTTGGTAGGTTTTTGTGTTGATCTTTGTAAAATTTAATTTTCTTCCGTTGGTATACCTAATCCATTACTGCATTAAAGTAATATACTTTTTTGGACATGGTTTTCTACTCTTTTTTCACAAGGTTTAATTTAGATAATTGAGTGCTTCTAGAGGTCACTTCATCTTCAATTTGTTTCAAATGAAAGCTTTCTCTTTTAACTTCCACACATGAGGTTGGTTAGGGAAATGTCTACTGCCTTTATCATTCTGTTGTTTGAGATTCCCCATTAATTGGAAATACTGAAGCATGAGAAAAAGGCTTTTATATTCAGGCACAATTCAATTCCACCTCAGTACTCAAAGTTCCTATTTGACATTCAATTTGTGGAGTTGAAATGTTTGATAGAGAAAGACGGTAGGTAGACAAATAACATGATTGTTTAGACAGTCACAAGCGTGGAAGGGTTTAAAAGCAAATCATTGATTCAGCCAGCCGGGGCAAACTGAATTTCTTCCAAATATGTAAATTCTTCTGAACATGACAAGATGTGCATGTACGATGCGATATACTGAAGAGTGAAAGTTAAATGTGAATGTCAAATGCATTGATTTTAGTAGTTGGGTTTGCTTTTTGGTTACAGATCTACTGGAGAGATGAGGAGCTTGCAAACAGTGGCTGCATTAACATGCATGAAGACACTCCTGATGATATTCAACATCGTCTTTTGGGTAAGCAAAGCAAGGTCTAAAGCAATTGACTTCCATTCATTCAACACGACACTCTACTTCACCCAAACCAAGGCTAGCTTTTATTCTTATTCATACGTTCTCAAATTAAGGGAGGAGGCGATGAGACTTGATTAAATTGTAATTGAAAATTTCCGTCCCCCTGCTTCCAGAGTGAAGGGAGACACGGACGGAGTCAGAGATGGTTTAATTTAATCTCGAGTCAAGGCTTTCTCTTACTCCATGCAAGCATTGCGTGTGCAAAGTATGGAACATTTTAATTGATTTACATCAGGAGAGTTGATGCAAAACATTCGTGTAAACTGCTTTTCTCGTCCAAAAGTCCCAACATGGTGACTATATTTATGACTCGTTGAAAACTACTTGAATTGAGAAGTAGAAAAAACTTAGTTTTAGAAAATTGTGCTACATGACATGCATTAGCCTTTGGGACTATGGAGGGAAGTGAATGGGAGTCTTTCAGGGAGTCTTGCATCGATTTTTAAATTGGATGTATTCTTCACTTGAGTTCAGTTCAGTTCACTTCAACTTTCACTTTCACCTCTATGTCCCCCTCTATGTTTTATAACGGTGGTGCTGAGCTGACCTTTGTTTGTCCCAATCCCAACCAAAGTTTACTTGAAAGCGTCGCCGTCATCGGGTGACGAACTATTCAGAAAAGTAGAACTCAAAGTAGAAAGAAAAAGGAAAAAGAAGTGAAAACCATCTTTCTCCTGAGTAAGCATCACGTTGCATATCGCATCAGGATAGGGATCATCCCATTTTTCCTCTTATGGAATCCACAAACACATTCCATTCTGGGGCATCTCCATTATCACGTAGGGCACTATGTAATGTTCGACGGAAGAAAAAAAGCACGAATCACTTTGACTATCGAAGGACATTGCAGTTAAGGAAAAATGGGATTTCGATCGGTGTTTAAAATGATATCCGTATTTGAAGTGAACATATAAAGCATCGGAGGGTGGAAAACTGAAAATTCTTTGCTTTCACCTGAACCATAGGAAACAGACAACAAAGAACGAGGTCAGGCTTTAATTAAAAACGCTTGTCCCTTCCTCTTCACAGTCCTGTCATTTACTCCTGGTGGTCCTTCTGATATTCGAGTGGCACAGAGAGAAACAAACGGAGAAAGTTTGTAATATCACTTGACATGCTTGTCAATCTCATCTCATATCGCGTTATTTCTCATGTCATGTAAAGATTGGCTCAATATGGTGCACGGCACGAGAATGTCGCTGGGTCTATTTTACCTCGTTTGCTTGGAATTCGGGTTTTTGAAGTTGGAGAGAAGAGGAAATGCCTATTCCGCTATCACCAATCCCAATCTCATGGCCATGGGCACGACGACGGGCCTCTGTGAAATGTCGCCCATGGTAGAGCCGAACTAATCTTACTTCTGTTGGGTCCAATTCGACCTGTTTACCACTCGTTATGCGAGGAAGTGGAAACTCATTCAAAGTTTTCCTTTCTGGACAAAAACAGATCACATCAAATCAACTCGACTCATTGGGAGTGAAATGAAATGGAGAAAGCAGAGGCATGGCGGAACGAAGGAAGGTTTCCTTCCATCTAAACAATCGATGCAATACAGAATAGTACCTCCATCAGTTCAGATCATCGTCATATCAAAATCTTACAGATTCGATTCAAGTTTCTTTCTTTCCTTCTCTCAATACGAGTTCACATTTCACACGATATGATGTTTGACATCGTCAGCACAAAATGTAAAATGGGAAATGTGACAGGCGAAAAAAATCTCTTCTGTAAGTCGCTTTCTCTTCTCCCTTCTTTTTCTCAGGGAGATAAAAGTTTAACCCCACTCAGCCTTAGAGAAGAAAGAAAGAAGTTCCCAGAGTCTCACTTTACTTTCTCTTTCTTCTTCTTCTTTGAGCGAAAAGAGAGAGAGAGACTTATGTTGAACACACTTATCCACTGACTCATAAAAAGAATTTGAGGAGGGTTTAATTTCCTGTATTGGAGAAGCATTGGTTTTTCTGCCTGGAGAGAACGAAATTTACTTTTTCGTTTGGTGACAACAGTGGGAAGAAGGACAGGACGGGACGGAAAAGGAAACTTTATATTTGGGAGAAAGTGGTTGGTTTGGGTTTGGTTTGGAAATTGTATTTCCTATTGAGGAAAAGGGATTCCATGCTGCTACATACAACGTGAAGCAGAGACTACTCATGTAAATGGGAAAAGAATGAAACCATTTTATTCAGAGGATGAGTATCCGAAGAAGAAGGAGGATCTCTGCAAGTAAGTAGTGGAGGAAAATGTCCTTTTTGAAAGACAGAGTCAGTTAATGTCTTCATGGGAATTGAAAGAAAGTGAGGAAGGACAGTGACGCAGAAAGAGGTCTTTCATTCATATACGATGTAAGTAATGTTCTACCGTCAACAATTCTGCCTTCATTTGCATGGGATAGAGAAGAAGATGGAAGGAACCTTAGGAGGAAGAAAGTGTGGTATGGAAATGATACATGGGTCTTATAATATAAGTCCTCCAGAGACGGGATTTATGTAGTACTTGTAAAAGCAAAGTAGTGAAACTCAAGAGTGGCATAAATGACAGATTAATAATGAACACGTCACAAGCAGTTTAGCCTCAGGGAGAGAGGAGACGACGAGGATACATTTATTTAAGGGTGAAGGTGGAATGGCAAGGATGCTTTCACCAGTCTGCCTTTCTATGCCCTTTCTTTCATTCACACTCACGCCAAAATGAGTGAAAACTAGCAATATAGTTAAGTCAGACCTGTGAGGTCTTTATGTAAGGTTATTCCCTTATTGTAGAGCAAGAAAGCTTCACAGATTTTGAAGTCATTAGTGATGTACTTTTTTTAGTATCCTTTTCATTCCAACGACAGCTCTTCTCCTTTGCAGGTTCCACTTTTTTTTGTTTATCCCGATAAATCTTG
>JAQIWU010002630.1:0-11679 GCA_034696445.1 Isotomiella minor
TCCCTGGACCCTTTGGATTCTGAATGCTGTGAGAGACAGTTGAAGAGCCAAGAGTTTCAAGACTGGCTCTCAGTCACCCATAAAATCGACTTGGTAATTGTGGACTACTACCCAAATTGTGCACTTGGTCTGGCTGCCAAGTACAATGCAAAAGTGATAGTGATCCACACCGTCGCACTTTGGGGGAGGGATGTGGAGCTCTATCATCTCCCCCATGAAGCAGGAGCAGTGCCTGTGGATTGTTCAGAATGGAGAGGGTGCCAAACCCCCAGTCCCTTTGTAGAACGCTTGAAGGCATTCCTCCTCCCCCTCGTTTGGAGATATTACGAATGGATGCACTTGGATGTCCTTTATCGGGCGTTTGAAGAGGGACTCAACATGACAAGGAAAGACATTCCCAGTCTTTATGACCTCCAGCAAAACATAGCTTTAGTGTTTCTTACCTCAAATTACGTCACGGAACAGGCAAAGTCCCTCCCACCCATGTTCGTGAGTGTCCCAGGTTTACACATAAGGGAACCTAAGCCTCTGCCGGCGGATCTCCAATCCTTCATCGACTCTGACAAAGAGAGCGATGGGTTTGTCTACATGAGCCTGGGAAGTTTGGTGAGACCTCATAATCTACCAGAGGAGACTCAAAATGTCATTCTCGAAACCATGCGGAGTTTTCCCAAGCTCAAATTTTTCTGGAAATGGGATGGTTCATCAAATGATGACAAATTCAAGAAAGTGAAAAATCTGATGATGAAGAAGTGGTTTCCCCAGCAGGATCTGTTGGGACACCCAAAGATTCGAGGGTTTGTGACCCAAGCTGGGAGACCCAGCAGTCAAGAAGGTGTGAGTTTTGGAGTGCCCATGGTCACCTTTCCCGTCTTGGGAGGTAAGGAATGGGGCTTAAGAAAGTTGAAAAGTGACTTTTATGGATTTATGCATAGATCAGGACTACAACGCGCAAAGATTGGAAGACATTGGAGTGGCTATTCAACTTGAAATTACAACCGTTACAGCAAATCAATTCCGAAAGGCCCTTCAGGAGGTTGTTTACAACCCCAAATACAAGGACAATGCGTTGAGACAAACGAAGTTACAGATGGACCTGCCCATGAAACCGTTGGATACAGCAATTTGGTGGACGGAGTACGTACTGAGACACGAAGATTTGTCTCACCTTAAGCCCCCGGGTAGCCAGTTGACATGGTATCAGCGGTACTGGCTGGACGTCTTCGGGTTTCTGTTCCTTATTGTAGTCATCCTACTGTCAGGTTTGCTGCTTGTGGTAAAATTGATACTCAGATCATTGGACCGATTGAGACAGAAGTTGCACCTTGCCCCGAAAACAAATGTGACGGACAAAAGAAAATTACTATAGGCAGGTTTCCTTTCAATAATCCGAATACAAAATAGGTTATTTGCATGTATGACATGCTATGCTGCATGTTTGGTGATAATGCGGTTAAACAATTTAATTCCTCTGGGAATAATAGGATGAGATTGAATTATATCCATTCCATGACCATGCAACCTCCAAATGCAAAGAGTGTTATCTGCAATGTTAAATAAATGACGCTCTTCATTATTATTTGTAAACTGTTTCGACAAACCTCATATTATCTTCTTTATTTACAGCTCTCCGGTCAATGTCTTTGCATTCATATAATAGACTGCAGTACGCTATATCCATATGATATCGTTCTTATCGGCTACTTCATGTTTACTCTTCCATGGACTTGGACTCAAAATGATCAAGTTTGGATACGACCAAGCAATGTTAAATAATCCATTGCCATCACAAAGTGTAGGTTTATGGTTTACTCCTCAGTTCTCTCACGACATTGGCCATGGTGACAGTATCCATTGCTTTCACTTAACTACTCTCTGCTGAATAAATTGTCGGTATCCTTTCTTCATTGAAAATGGGTAGAACGTTTAAATATTTCCAAAATCCAAGAATCTCAGATTTATCAACATTTGCATTCCTTCTGACTGTGACGTCCCTTCAGCTTGTTGATGGAGCTAACATACTTTTTATGCACCCAATGTAAGTACTAAATATGCAGATCAGAAAAAGTTATGAATTATGAATTATATTTTTCCCCAGCATTTCCTACAGCCATCGACAAGCCATGATCCCCCTTGCAAATGCCCTTGCAGAGCGAGGACACAAAGTCACCTACTTCAGCCCAATCCGATCTCGCGGAGAATATGTCCACCCTAGCATCCATGACCTCGTCCCTCCTGAGTTTGAAGAGTGGAATGACGTCAAGGGGAAGGGGACTTTTAACATTGAGAGTCGACTTGAGGGAACTGAGGCCCACATGGCTACAGCCATGGACGGTTTCCACACGGAAAGTTGCGAGAAGCAGTTGGGCAGCAGGGATTTCCAAGACTGGCTCTCAATGACGGATAATATCGATCTCATCATTGTTGACTTTTACCCCAACTGCGCCCTTGCCCTTGGGTACAAGTACAAGGCGAAAGTTATAGAGTTTCACACTTTCGGTTTGTGGTCGAGGGACGTGGAGTTCTTTCAACTCCCTCACGAGGCGGGTGCGGTGCCGATGGACTGCTCCATGTGGAGAGGGTGCAGGTCACCCATGCCCTTCCTGGATCGTGTGAGAGCCTGGCTCCTACCACTCGTTTGGAGGTACTATGAATGGACCCATAGTGACGCCCTCTATCGGGTGTTTGAGAAGTGGCTAAACATGACGAGGAAGGAAGTCCCTTCTTTGTACGAGTTGCAGTCGAACATAGCATTGGTGTTTCTGACTTCGAATTACGTCACGGAGCAGGCAAAGTCCCTCCCACCCATGTTTGTGAGTGTCCCTGGGCTGCATGTGAGGGAGCCTAGACCACTCCCCGATGTAAGCATAAGTTTCAATACATACCAAATGTTTTATTCTAATACCAGCTGATTCTAGGACATTAAAGCTTTCATTGACTCCGACCCAGACAGCGATGGCTTTATCTACATGAGTCTTGGAAGTCTTGTAAGACCCCAGAACCTTCCAGAGGAAACACAAGCCGTAATTTTGGAAACCATGAAGGCTTTCCCAAAACTGCAATTTTTCTGGACATGGGACGGATTCGAGTCTGATGACAAATTTAAGAAAGTGGAAAATTTGATGGTGAAGAAGTGGTTTCCCCAACAAGATTTGTTAGGACACCCAAAGATACGAGGCTTTGTAACCCAGGCCGGAAGGCCAAGTATTCAAGAAAGTATGAGTTTTGCTGTCCCCATGGTAACGCTTGCCGTTTTGGGAGGTAGGTTAATACTTAATAAGTTAGAGAATGGTTATACGGTTTCAAAATGTCAGAATTTATATTTAGACCAGGACTACAATGCACAAAGACTAAAAGACATCGGAGTTGCTATACAACTGGAAATCACTACGGTTACAACCGATCAATTTCGGAATGCCATACAAGAGATCGTTTACAACCCAGTTTACAAGGTCAACGCTCTGAAGCAATCAGAAATATTGCTGGACATGCCGATGAAGCCGTTAGACACTGCAGTATGGTGGACAGAATATGTACTCAGACACGAAGATCTGTCTCACCTGAAACCTCCTGGCAGCCAATTAACTTGGTACCAACGGTACTGGCTGGACGTCTACGGGTTTCTGCTCCTTATTGTAGCCGTATTAGCATTCATCACATTACGTTTGGTAAACTTGGTGTCCAGATTTATTGATGGATGGTCATTAGCTTTGCATGCTAAACAGACACCGAATCTAACTGACAAAAAACGAAAATAGCATTGAAATAGAATTGTCCCATTTGCAAATTGGAATGTTGTAGAATAAAGCATATCCGGGTCTTTTATGATTTTCCATAAATTTGTAACTGAGAATGCAGTTTGCATGATATACGTGGCATAAACCTTGACATGCAAATCCTCAAATTCTTTCTATATTGTTTTGTCGCATGTTAGCCATAAAAAATATCAGATAACTCATAATTCGTCCAGATTTCTGGAACACACAACATTTGTAGCCCTACAAATATGTACACAGCAACAGCATTAAGTGTCATTATCGTATTAGCATCATCCCCATGTTTGGGTATAGAAAATCTGGAGGATGTCTTACAAGTAGGTTTCACGGAGGCCATGAGTGCAGGAAGTAAGTTCTTATCCTTCCCCTAACACATAGAAAAACATTAATTAACACTTAATCACAGGCATTGAGACCCACAACCTCACTGTCATATGTCACACGACCTACGGAAAATGGGAAGGCGGTGATAAGGAAGATCGTATTAGTCTGGTGGACCTGTATCCTTTCTTATGTACCCATATCGTTATAAACAGATTTGTGGTGGAGGCAGATACACATCTCGTTAAATTGAATCCCCACTACGACGATAATGGCATGTCATTCATTCTTACTCAAATCCTGGAAACATTCTTATTTTCACATTGATCCTCCAGAGTCCGAATTGCTAGCCGTTAAAACCGTCAAAGATGAAAATAAGTGGATGAAGCTGTTAATCATGATGGAACATGCAGATTTCCCTAGCGGAGGTGGAGTTCAACAAAGGAACTTTATGAAAAGCTTGTTTGAAGCCTTCGAGTAAGTTGTTGTACATCATAATGGCGATCTTCTCACACAAGAACAATGTATTACAGAAGCAAAGACATTGACGGGATATATTTGTATCTGGATTCCGTAGCAGATGGATCAAGTCATTTTATGAAGGTCAGTCTATGTTGTTGTCGTGTCTCTTAACTACAAAACGGTTTGTTTTCCTGTAGGAAGTATGTCGACAAATTCGAGAAGCGGGTTTCCTCGTTGTTCTTAGTGTACACGATGTAGGCGGGGGCAAGCTCACGCTCCCAACCACTGATTTCATAACCCAAAGTACGGTTGTCTACGATGGCGGGACTGTTAGAGAGTCGAAACATGCCACGCCATACTCCTCCATGTCTATGGATGTCTTCCAGCTCCTATCCAGGGCTTCAAACTCAAGCAGCGTGCTCTTACCTCTGGACCCAGATGCAGAATTGTTGGTTTTGAAGGAGCCGTGTGTAGGGTGGCAAAGGAACTCCAGCTGCTGTGGTTTAGGGAAACCAGTGGTAAACAACCATACCTGGCCTCTACGAATTGGTAATGCTGGGCTCAATATGTATGATGACAACTCATCCTTTGTAGGATTAGCAATGTGGAGGGTGAATGTTTAAACCTTTAACGTTAGTCCACATTTTATATAACCTTGGCCCACTTTAATAGTTTTGTCAGCTTTATCACAAAAATCCGGCAAGTTGGAGCATATGGCGTAGCGACAAGCATAAAGAGGTGTACATTTGTAATGGAGAATATTGGATAAGCTTCCAGGATAGACTGTCGCTGGAGTCGTTGGTAAGGAACAAATATTGAGTTGAGTTGTGCAGAAAGAAGCGTCAGCCGAGATGGATTATTTATTTTTTCGGACAGCTGGACATGGTGAGACTGTATAATTTGGGCGGTGTGGACATAAAATATATGAAGCGGGGGGATGACAAGAACGGGGATTGTGACCCATCCAACTCCACGATTAAATCCAGGTATCCGTTTTTCTTTCAGGCCAACCAAATCATGTCCAAACTGTTCCCCAACGCTACCCGTCCACCCCCTCCAATGAAACCAAACCCAACTATGAGCAAGTTGCGAGCGTCAGCGGAAGGTAGTCTGCTTTATGATCCTGGGTACCTTCCTCTATTAAATTTCTCCATTTTGTGTTTCTAGCTTGCGAGTTGGCAAGGGTACTCGAAACGCTGAGGATTCCGGAATCTGAGCGACGTATCTGTAAGGGCAGTTCACAGTGAACGTGACTCAATCACTTCTTCATTTTATTTCCGCAGGGTTTTGCATGGCATCGAAAGAAAGCAAGTTCACCAGCTTCAGCAGAACCACACAAGTGCCTTCGGAGGATTCTCAAGGTTGCTCCACAACCCACTTTGGCATCCTTGGATTGTCCAGCCCATTATGTAAAGACGACCGACGAGTGGAGACATGTGACGCCATTTGCAACACGCGTTGTATTGGTAAAAGTTTAAGTGTACCATCAATAATTGACCTTTTAATTGTGTCACTGTTTCGAGTAGATTTACTGGGTAACGCACTGGAGAGTGTCAAGTGCGTACTAGCGGGTCTGCTGGAACCAACAGAATTTCGCCATCGTTACTGGACGTATTGCGAATCGTTCGCGAATGAAACTATAAACTTGGAAGATTGTGCCCACGTTTCCAACCACAACGAACCTAGTGGCAGAAACGTTGGGCGGATTGTGGTATTGGTCCTTGTGGTTACCTGTGGGGTGATTCCATTTGGATTTGCGCTGGTGTACTTTTGGTTTCGACTTAAGGTAAATAATATCAATACTTGGTCAGGGTTTCGTTGATATTCAACCTACAATATTACTACGGTTCGCAGACACGTCAATTATTGAACCGCAGGCTAGTCGTTGACAAGGGTAATGATCCACCGCAAGCATTGGAGCTCACGAATCCCACCGGCAGTTAGATGGACAACTGCAAGTGGGGAATGTGGCCCTTAGTTGGCGATAATGAATAGCATATAGGTTCAAACAATTATGTACTTTTTAGGACACGAAGATAAGATTTTTAAAAAATAAAAACTTATTTGTTGTGGATTTCTTATGTAATGAGCGCAAATTCTGCAAAGAAATCCTTCATTTCGGTTTGAACCCGCTTTCGGTATTCCTTCAACACCGCGTGGTCCACATAATTCAGGTCGAGCCCTAGGTACAAATTCAAAAGAATTCCATTTAACTCTTACCTACTGTTTTCCTAAATGAGAAATCAAAACTAATACGCCGTAATGTTTTAAGGGTGTTGACATCCGTTTCGAAGTGTTCAAAATCCACAGATTCACTTGTTCGGAGATCCCATGGATCAAACAGATTCATCCAGCTGTAACCGCCTCCGTGCCACAGGCGCCAACCCTTCCCTCCTAAGTCCACACCATACGATTGCCACGAGGCGCTAAAAAGATCATACAACGTTTGAAATATACAATGTCCACCATTACTGTAGACACTTACTCATAAATCGCCTCATCGTAGTATTGATTATACTCCAGATAGTGGTCGTACAAGTCGTCTATTCTCGTTAGTTCAAATCCGGGTGGCGTGATCGTAGGGGTCGTATAACAGGATGCCAGTCGCGCCCCAATGCATTTTCGACTGAACCAGTCCAATTCACCTTGATACTCTTGCTTCAAATATGTCAAACCCTCTTCACTGTAGTCAGGTTCCCTTTGTGCGAGGACAAATATTGCCTTCAGTAATGCGCAGAAAGGAATGAAGAGACAGGCTCCAATATAAAATTTACTTCTAAAAATTGACTCCTCGTTTTTAAAAATGGAAATAACTTCATCCAGTTGAGACACTGCGCACACAATTTCTGCAACCCTCTGCTGGCTGGATATGTCTGGGTTGCTTAAGTTGCTGAAGTGTCGCTGAAGGGCACGGAGCTTCCCTTCTAAGCTCGTAGAGTACAGCTTTGTTTCCACGCGCTGTAGTGACTTGTGCATATGGTCGACTTGACCCACAAGGAAACACGCTGTTGATAACACATTGGAATAAGGCGAAACAAAGGTTTCCATGGGCTCCAAACATGAGCTGTTAAAAGATGATGGAGCAAATTTTTGCACTTGTTTGATGCCTTCTAGTGTTCGTGAAAAGATGCCATTTAATTTTGAGATGTGGTCCTTCATAGTTTTGTCGTCTTCTCGTCCAAAATGCCCAAAGGATGCAACGGGTTTGGGGAAATTGGAAAATTTGATTTTAAAGGATCCCATATTTGACTGCACAAAGCTTGGACTATACAGAAAATGAGAATTTGTCAAAGCACAAACCAATTGACTCGGTAAATAAATAAATTGAAGACTGAGTATTATGGACAACCATTCATTTATTTGTTCCACTTCCAAGGTTATGGCCAGCGAAGAAGGAAAAAAAGTAGGATTAAGATACGAGTTAATGCAGCCAGGATGGGATAAACAGACTTTGACTTCTCCAGCAGCTTTGCATCAACAACAACACCTTTCAGAGTCTTCTTTTGTAATTTTACAACACAAGTCTTATTCATGCGGTCAAGTTTACATAATATCCTACATTAGAGTATTCAGTGTTATGCAGCCAGTAAGAATTCACTCGGTTGTTCTCGCAACATTGGACCGTTGTACAACCTTATCAGACAACGTGAATGCATAAACAAAACAAGCAAACCATTCATTTGTGCAGTTGCATTGTTATGCAACCCACTTATCAGTCTCATCATATAATCGTATAATTAAACCAACTAGTCTCTGAGTACAAGGCATTAATTTCCAGAGCCACGCAATGTTATATTTAGAATATATCATCTCTTATCATAGATTGTGAGCTTAGTTAAAGCTCATATTTTCCTCAATACCAGTCACCTCTCAACCTTGGCCGTGGCGTGTGCAATTCTACTCTCAACTTTCCTTGTACGATCTACCAAGGAAAAGCGTCATTTACACGTCCAAAGTGTGTCACTCTTTTACAATAATGAAGCCCCCTGGGACTCTGGATGTATTCAAATTTGGAGGACTTTTCATAGTCACTTTTCTTCAACTTGTTGACGGAGCCGACATACTTTTCATGCATCATGTGTAAGTACTTTGCTGAAGGAATATCGTCTTAGTGGCTTATAACAGTTTGTATGTCCCACTACAGCATTTCGTACAGCCATCGACAAGCCATGATTCCCTTAGCAAACGTTCTTGCAGCTCGTGGTCACAACATAACCTACTTCAGTACCATGAGATCTCGAGGTGAGTTTGTGCATCCGACTATCAACGACATTGTTCCTCCGGAGGTAGAAAAGTGGAGTGAGGTCAAGGCGACAGGCACATTTAATATAGAGGGCAGAGTGCAAGGAAGCACACCCTTCTTGTTCACAGCACTGGACGCCATGGTGACAGATTGCTGTGAGAGACAATTTAAAAGCCCAGAGTTTCAAGCCTGGCTTTCTGTGACGGAGAAGCTTGACTTGATTGTGGTGGACTACTATCCAACGTGCGCATTAGCCCTGGCCCACAAGTTGAAGGCTAAGGTGATAGAATTCCACACCATCGCCCTTTGGGCAAGAGACGTAGAGCTGTTTAGTCTTCCTCACGAAGCGGGTGCAGTTCACATGGACTGTTCAACATGGAGAGGGTGCAAGTCTCCACAACCATTCTTGGAGAGAGTAAAGTCGGCCCTCCTTCCCCTTGCGTGGAGGTACTACGAATGGAAAACTAGTGGCGTCCTCTACCGGGCGTTTGAAGAGAGTCTTAACCTTACGAGGGAGGAACTTCCCTCACTTTATGACCTGCAGCAGAAGGTAGCTTTGGTGTTTCTAACTTCCAATTATGTCACAGAGCAAGCGAAATCCTTGCCACCGATGTTTGTGAACGTTCCTGGCTTGCATTTGAGGGAAACCAAACCCTTGCCGGAAGTAAGCATCTGTGCAAATTTATGATAATTTCGAAAGCATTGCTGTGGTATTCACAAGAAAAAATTAACAGGATATCCAAACCTTTATCGACGCTGACGAAGACACCGATGGTTTCGTTTACATGAGCCTGGGCAGTTTCGTGAAACCACAAAACCTACCAGAGAGCATCCAATCTAAAATTTTGCATGCCATGCAGTCGTTTCCTAATTTGAAGTTTTTCTGGAAGTGGGATGGCTCATCAAATGATGACAAATTTAAGAAAGTAAAAAATCTAATGGTAAAGAAGTGGTTTCCACAGCAGGATTTGTTGGGACATTCAAAAATCCGAGGCTTTGTGACCCAGGCGGGTAGGCCGAGTAGTCAAGAAAGCATGTATAATGGCGTACCCATGATCACGTTTGCAGTATTCGGAGGTACTGATTACAATCTGTATTTCTTTGGAAACTATAACATTAACTCCTTGTAGACCAGGATTACAATGCTCAAAGGTTGGAAGATATTGGAGTGGCAATTCAGTTGGAAATCACAACGGTGTCAACTGACCAGTTCCGCAAGGCGATTCAGGAGATTGTATACAATACGACATATAAGGAAAACGCTGTGAGGCAAACAAAACTCCAGATGGACCTGCCAATGAAGCCAATGGATACGGCGGTATGGTGGACCGAATACGTTCTGAGGCACGAAGACTTATCCCACCTGAAACCTCCCGGAAGTCAGCTGAGCTGGTACCAGCGGTATTGGCTGGACGTTTACGGGTTCCTGCTGGTTCTCCTAGTCTGCTGTATTTCTATGACGATTCAGTTAGGAAGATATGGTTTAGGATTGGTCTTCACACGGTCGGCCGCGGGTCCAGAAAATGTGGAAAATATAGTCCGCAAGAAGACAAATATGATGCAAAAAAGAAAGATGGGATAAGTGGATAAGTCAATTTTACTTGCTGATCCGACTTAGAGGAATAAAAAACACTGCTCTTGTTCTTATCGTTGTCATTCATTCCATATACTCGTATATTAAAATGGAGTGAGAAGAATAATCTCTGGCACTTGGACAGTAATATGGACCTCCATGTTACCATTGGAAAAAATGGTTTCGTTTTACATTAACTTCCCATGGCAATGATAATAATGATTTAAATGCCTCTATTAATTCACATACGGGTAAGCCGTAATCCATAAAATACAATCCAGTTTGAACTGTTCAATTGCCCAGGCATATCGGGAGAGGGGAGGCAATCGTGTGAAACCAATGAATCCGACACAATTGAATTGATTGAGCCGCTTGATTTGATGTCTTCATCATCCCTTCTCTCTCATTCACTCACTTCCTCACAGTGAGTCTCAGACATGTACTTGTGTCATTACAAGTTGATGATCTCATCAGTTTCAGTAGAGAGAGATTTCATTAAAGATAGTGAATGGGATTACATGTTCTATAGATTGTGATCCATCAAGTGCTACACACAACTGATGGTGTCCATCCTAATCACGGCTTGACTCCTGTTCCTCAGACTTCCGACAGGAAGTAAAATGAAGACAGGGAGTTACATATTGATGGACGGATACCAGGGGTTACGCATTTCCTTTCACACCCTTGTCGCGAAGGACAATGGCAGTTGAACCTATGTAATTCCTTTCCTCCGAATTTATAAGAGATCATTATGATGGGTTGAAATGACTACCGTAAGCTGTGAAACATGACTTAAATACTAAAACTTTAAATAACTAATAATTGCAAACTGATGCCAGTAAATTAACCATGGAGTGACAAAACCGGTTACAACACATTATTTTCAGTTTTATTTTCAGTTTTCCAACAGAAATATTGAAAGTGTTTGTTGACATTCCGAATGCATGGAATTTCTTTCGAGCATTCAGTGGACGGTGGTTTTTTTCAAGTATATCTCCTTCTGCTCCAAACACAAGAAGATACACGTCGGTCAGCTTTGCACCGTCCTTGGACCCTCCAGTGCTAAACTCCACCCACTCTTGTTCAAGATGTTTTGGGCATTGTGTAGCGGGGTCTGGTTTGTCACAGTTCCATGTCTCCCACTCGAGTCCCACCTTGTAAATAAATTGCGCCGAAGAAGGTACACCAAATTGTTTATCGTACTTGAAACCAATCTCCGTAATAGCTTCTGTCTGTTAAAAACGATAAAGAAGTTGTAAGTAATATAGGTAGAAAATTGCAACCTGCCTACTTTGTTATCTGTG
>JAQIWU010002631.1:0-11677 GCA_034696445.1 Isotomiella minor
GCCCTTCAATTTATATACATGCTTGTTCATTTGCCTCTCTCTCCACTGCGGGTAAATTCCAAAAAGTTTTTGTGCAGGTTGAGCCTCGCACCTCACTTATTGAATGAAAGGATTTATTTGAAGTTTGCATGGCAAAAGTTACTTTGGGTTGTTTTTTTGTTCTTCACTAATATTCAAAGAAGTTTCATTTCATATAACTATGCTTTACATTATAATCTTATCCTTGCATCCATCATCAAAAAGTAGGAAGAAGGAAAGGAGTAAGTGAGTGGTTGTACGTACACAGGTATTTGTTTCTTATTTTTCTTTTTTGTTTCACCCTTACATTACATAGTTTTTGATTAGATGGCCTCTTAGAGAGAAAGTTGATCCGGCAACAATTCAAAGGGCGATTATCCTTTGCATGCAAAGGTGTTTAGGCTTTGTACACAATTGTGAAAATCAGGGTGATACTTGTTCATTATCATGCTATGTATCATGAATGAATGAAGGTGAAAGTTGATCGGAGAGAAAGTTTTTACTTGTCTCTCCCAAAAAAACAAAAACTTTTTGTTAGAAGGTGAAGGTGCCAATATTCTTCTTCGTAATGGTTTGATTAACCTCTTCTCCTGGGCCCTAGAGAAAAAGTTTTTTTAAAAAAACAAACGTATATTTAATTGGATACTTTCACACGCAATAATACTCACTCGTCAACTGACAGTTTTCTCCTCATTTTCAGAGGTCATAAAGTTCAAGTTGAGTTGGCTAAAGAAATCAGCCTGCCTTCACACCATCGTACTTTCCTTCATTGAGTCTTTGAATGCTAGCTCAAAAATGACCAAATAAAAATTTGTAAGTGGGTCCTAAGTAGGTGGTGTAGGTGGAGTTGGGCCAGGTCCAACTTTCTCTTTCGTAACAAAGAATTGAAAAAGGCGGAAACGCGTTGGCATTTGTTTCGCTTTGCTACCTTCCTCTCTCTCTCTCTAACCTCTCTTTTTTTATTGCACGTAAACTGCATTAGAAAGGTGAGTCTCTCGGTTCTAGGAGGCCCGTGTGTGTGTTTGGAGAAATTATTATATGGACAACAAAAATAGGGTTTATTGAGGGAGGCTAAAAGAGGGAAGGGAGTACCGTGAAAAAAGACATAAATCTGCGTCAAGATTGGTAGCAAGCCATTAATTTACTCAGAGTTAATTTTTATTACCTGTCCATAGTTTTCCCCTTTTACGGAGAAAGTTTTTCGTTTTATACTTCTCTCTCATTCCTCAAATTAACCAAGACTGTTTGACAGAAAAAACAGGAAATTATCCACACCTTCTCCATTTCTTTTTTTGCTACTTAGAACAATGTCCATGTGTCCCATTCATTTTTCCATGAAATCCATGCTCCCAATAAAAAATAATGTCTAATAAATCCAGGTAAATTTTTTTAAACTTGAGTGAAATTAAAAGCAACCGTTTTCTTCTTCTTGGAAATTATAACTGACAGCCGTCTCCCTTTATTTTCCTTCTTTAGAGAAAGTAAGAGAGAGTAAAAGTTGTGTAATGACACCGTATTAGTGCAGACATGAACATTATTTTTCACCTGGAAACCATCCCTACGGTCTTTAGCTGAGTACAATATCATTATTTATGTGATGATGATGAGAACCCATGTTAGTATCTATCTATCTAACGATGCCCGTCCCAAAAGTAACTTTGCTCTATTAGGTTTTTATTACTTTCTAATTTGGAATGAATGCGTTCCCTTCGGAAATGCCATAGGGAGAAAAGACTCTATGATTCCTTACTTATCCACGTCACACAGTTTTTTTTCTTTAGAGGATCCATTAGAAGGGAGGGAGATAAGTTCCCCTCTCCTTCTTTTCTCTGTGAGTAGAAGAAGGTAACAATATCATCAAAAGATTTTTATTCTTGTCACTCAAGTTATTAATGATCCACCCAGATTGTCCGTGGTGTCTTCCACCAACTTAGTTGGATTGACTCAACTCTCAAATCTATCCCAAAGTAAAGTAAAGTTGGGGAGAAAGGGAGGGTATAAAAGTTGAGTCAATTGTCAGGTATTATGGTGTTTGGTGGGTAAATCGGGATCAAGACTTTTCTCTCTCTCTCTGAATCCGTGGGTGGTAGAGATATTTTTTGAAAAAAGGGGGGATATTAGCACAAGACAAGAGACGCACAATGCCATGGTTACTGATTAACTCCAACCAACCAAACTGAGCATCTTATTATTACCTTTTCCCTACCGACTAAATGCCAGAGTAGATAACCCGTCACTCGTCACAGCATGTGGCGGATCTTAAAAGAAGACTAAAGTTTTTTAGGGTGCCTAAGAAAACTTGCTTAACGAGTTACCAAAAATAAATAGGCCAAAAAAGCAATGACGATGATATACTTTTGGTGGAGAAAGTATTTGAGAAGTTTTCTTCTTGATGATGATGATGATGATGGCTTAATTCTGTGTGGAAGACATAAAGCATCTTCGCCTCCATACAAAAAGTGTCTGGACAGCCATTAGTCGCATGGATGCTTTTTGGTGTCAGTCTAGTAGTGAATGTGTGCATTTGACTCATACGTTAGATAGATGAATGAATGAATGAATGAAGAGAAATGAAAAAGAACTGCCAACAATTTCGTCAGTAGACCTTCTTTTTGTAACAAAAGGCGTGAACACACAATGCTTTTAAACATCAATCATTATACGTTTATTTAAGTAGAGAAAGTGCACCAAAGTCTATAATGCTTCCTGTAAGAGAAAGTCTCCTTTTTTGAGATGGAGTTGTTAGACTTTAAAACTCAATTTGCAGATCGAATTGGCAAGGTGGGACTCCTAAAAACCTACCTATATCCCTTTCTTTCCATCACACACTTGCATCATTAACTTTAAATTAAAGTTTCATTTCCAAGCATTATGTGCCTCTCACTTCACCCACACTCGCACACACTCTTCATAAAGTCAAAGCCCTCTCTCTGCGTTCTCCCGGTGGTGATCCTCCTCTAAATGGGAGAGAGAGAGAGTAAGAAATGCTAGGAATTGATTTTGGAAAGGAGCCAAAAGTTACGACAAAACGGGACGACAAAATCCTTAAAGGTGGACCCTTGTATCGTCTAATTGTCAATGGGGAAAGCTTAAAAGAAAGAAAGAACTCTCAACTTAGGTACATACAGGATAGGAAGACTTTACAAAACTTGTGTGTGAGTGAATAAGAATAACTGCCCAATTGCAGTTGTTGTTGAAAGAGAGAAAGTTGTTTTTTTTTCTTTAAAAAAGAGGAAGAGGAAAGCAAATTAGAGAACATGGATTTTGATCTGACACGGAATCAGATCTTCTTCAAATGATACGACTCAAACACGACATCCTCCTCCTCATTCTTGAGATTTACTTTCACTTTCCCTTTCTCCAAAAAAGAAGCCGTAGTGGATGAAATGTGGAATGCGTGTGGATCTCCTGTATCATATCTAAAAGTGAGAGTTTTTGTGCTCTTTCTCTTCTGTAGCATGTTTCCATTCCAGACTTTGGATTTTATGGCTGTTGTGACGACGTGGAGGGATCTAAGCCCCACTTGTTTTAAATGGAACGTAAAAACGCATAAGGACGACGACGCAGCTGTCGTCCTACCTTATCTTAAGTCAAGTAGTGTATAGCAAACTGCGTCACTTTCCTCCTCTGCTTTCTCTTTCTTTCTTTCATTCAAGCACTGGTCATAAATTACACTATTATACAAAAGCTGCAAACCTTTCTTTTCTCTAAGCTAAAAGTTAAGTGTGCCATGCCATCTTCACTTTTCACACACTCACAAATGAACACATGCCTTGAACACTTTCCACCACGTCGTTGTTTGTTGAACAAGGTGCAAATAATGAGTAGACTCTTGTGTGTTTGCTGACACAGGTTGCTGTGAGTCCAACGCGGAGGACACCCTTGGGTCTGTGTATGGGAGCCTTGTCGCAGGGAGTGGAGGGAATGGAGGTGGTGGAGGTGGGGGTGGGAATGGGGACGACTGGGCCCCCTTCGGCATCCCCCCAGATGCTGAGTACATCACGGCCATGACTGGAGAAAGCGTTGTGTTCAACTGCCACGTAGAGTTTCCTGACAACTACCCTGTACCTTATATCGTCCAGTGGGATAAAAAGGTAAGCCCTGAGAGTCACTCATTTTTTAAAAATGTAATGTAGTTTAGTCTATAAGAATGAAAGATGTGTGTAAAAGAAAAAAGTTGGTGGACACTTTTTTTCCATACACACACTCACTCAAATTCGCATTTACTCTCTCTCTCTTTCCCCTATAGCATTGATTTAATAACATGAAGTCTGGAGAGAAAATGCACTGACTTGACTTCTTCTTTCTTTCTGGCAGTCTGGTATCATGCACCATTTATTTTTCTGTCAAGTTTTCATCTTCACCACGAAACGAATCCCAAAACGAAATGAGGAGAAAGAGGAGAGAGACGAGGACAAGCTGACTTTAAATGTCGTCAACTCCTTTCTATCTATCTATCTTTCTTTCTCTCAAAGGAAGAAAGAAAGGAAGGAGGAAAAAACTAGAGAGAAAGAATCCAACTTTTATTTCTTTTCCACCCCTAATCACAGCAAACCGGGGCTGTCTGCCTCCTTTCTCCTTGACTTATCATTTTTCCCAGCCCACTTTTTCCTTGAGATTCTCTCTCATCCTTTCCCTTCTTAAAGGGTCAGGAAGGCAAGGTATACTATATGGCAATGCCATGGCAATATAAGATTTACGAAGGATCATCTCTTCTTCTTCTTCTTTTGCCTGACTGTTTATTTTAGATGGAAAAAAAAGAAAAATTTAACAGGGCCCTAGCGACCTTTCGTCTTGAACTTATTGTGTGAAGAGAAAGAAAGAAAGAGTCGAATTTTATTTACGTGATTTCCCAGACAGTTTTGTGATGAAAGACGGAGAAAAGGATGAAAGAAGAAGAGGAGAGGAAAAAAAGCGGATGATGTGGAGCGACTAAATATTTAAGAATTGAATCCAGAGATCAAGGAAGATTTTCTACTTTAGTTTTTATTCCATCTCTCTCTTACTCTCTGTAAAACCTAACTCATCATCCTTCTTCCTCTGAAAAAAAGAAAGATTAATGGCACCCCACACACACACACTATCACAGAAGAGGACTTTATATTTATCTATATTGTGTTGACAGCCCTTTGCCCTGCCTGCAGTCAATTATTTTTGTCATGACGGTTGTGACTGTTGCCCTCATTCAACAAGACTATATCTAGTCATTTCTATATAAAGAACTATTCCTCACACGTTCATAGATTAAACACGAAAGTTAAACAACTAATTGGAAAAGAAAGGAAAGGAAAAATGTGGTTGAGTTGAGTTTGTACAGAGAGAAAGGTTGGGTGCAGTGGTTAAGTTTCTGTAACTTTCACTTTTTCGCTTTATGAAGCCTAGACATGTCTATGTCCCTACCGCGACACAGATAAGGCAGTACAAATAAATGAGTGAAGAAGAAGAAGAAGAAAGAAGGTTAGACAACCCAAAAACCCACAACGTAAATGTATAGACGAAGCACGGTTCCTTTATTTTCCACCAGTTTGGCTTTGATCCCAATTTCACCTCATCCTACAACATCTTCTCTTAAAAGGGAGGCTGGTTTGGTGAGTTTCTCGTTGGTTGGATGGATGATGGAGGACAGAAGAGAGAAGCACAATAATTCCTCGCCTTTTGCCTCGACTCTAATGTGCCGAAAGAGAAGAAAGGAAAAAGTCCCACTCACTCACAGGTTCTTCTTCTTCTTCTTCTTCTTCTTCTTCTTCTTCTTCTCTCAATCGGATGAAATTGCTAGCAGCAGCAGAGCAGAAGACACATTCAGCAAAAGGAGTTGGAGAACCTGCAGAATTTGATCATCATCATCCAACATCAATACAAACGAATAGATATAAGGGAAGGGAGGAGAAAGTCGATGCCTTTGCCTTAGTCGGCTTTTACCCTTTGGTTTGGATTTAGTCATAGTCAAAATACACACACACACTCACATTATCCTCGACACCCGAACCAAGCCAACTAAAAAACCACATCAGAGAGACAGTGTTTCGGTTTGTTTTTTTTCGGATCAGTTGCCCGGATTTCCCTCCCTTCATTCCAGAAAAACCCGAGAGGTGGTAAAAAGCAGGGAGAAAGTTCAGAGGAGAGACAGATATCCATACATTTCATCACCATGCCACATCAGAGCCAGGTTCAGCTTTCTCAAAACCACGACTACTTCTTCTTCTGCTGGGGCTAAGCTCTTTTTGTGTATATGACGTGTAGGCAATCATTCACTTACACTAATAGTTCAAGTGGAACAGGAGCATTGTCGTATATTCACATACATGACATACCTACATAAGATACCTACGCACAACATTTTCCTCTGGCATCGATTCCATTTAATCGAAGAACTCAAGTGAAACTGTCGATAGCACTTTCACCTTCTTTTTTTTGATGATGATGATGATCCTTCCCTCTATGAGGCCACCTTTCTATGGCTTTCATTTCCCTTCCTTTATTTTTCTTCTTTCTGGGTGTTGTTGTCTCTGCAAACATTTGTGCATTAGAGTTCAAGTGATGGTTTTGGTATTTCCCTTGGACACTGACACCCTCGGTGATGGTCATGCTTTCTCAACCAAGAGTTTTATGTATGGCCTTCCGACTTAGTTGTTCACACGCCCTGTTTGGCACCTTAACATCTCCAGCTTATGGGTTTTAAACCTTCTTTATTTCCTTCTACAGTCAGAAGAAAGTCTTCTGATCGTACATATAATTCGAAAATTATACATTCTTCACTCTCATTGTTGAGAAAGGAAATGCAAAATCCTTGTACTGTAAAGGATTTTAAGGATTTTATATTTTTTATGCTCTACTTGGCAAAGAATCAGATTGGCAGGAAATGTTTGTGTATGTGTGGTGTACTGCGACCAAGAAAGGCAAATCGTCAAACGGTCTTAATACCGTTGTGCTTTTCCTTCCCTTTCTCCCTTTTTTGGGGGAGAAATTAGTAAACTCTGTTATGTACCGTTGGAATGAATCTAAATAGAATTTCCTAAATAGAAATTGCAGAGGAACCACACGGCAATTCGGATATATCCTGCTACAAGGTAGAACGAATTCAGTGGATTCATAGAGGTTTTGGAGATTATCTAGGTCACTAAGTTGAGGCTCTAGGTAATCACAGGATATTTGTATACAAATTGATTGAAGAGTTCTTGACCTGTTCATTACAACCATTTTTTTTGTACCACAAAGGTTGAAGCTTGACTCATCCATCATCTCATGGCGCAATGCTACAGAATAAAAGGAATTTATATTTTTTTTTATCTTGCATTGAGCCACGTTCTTACGTTAAATATTTTTCATCCTTTTATATATAAAAAGAATAAATCCTCCTGAGCAGAGTCAAGAACTCAAATCCAACAATCCTCCAATTTAAATCCTTCCTAGCTCGACTTAAAGTTCACTTATTCCTGGTCTTCTTTTTCCTCTTCTCGTTTTTATGAAATTAAGCAGGGCGTTTTTTTATACTTTCTTTTCACGGCTTTCATTCCATTCCAAAAGCTGATTTTGAAATTGTATAAAAAAAACCTTGGTAGAGAGAAGTTTTTAGTGGAGTCAGTCAGTCAGCCTCTTTTCGTCCATCCCGGTTTAAAAGGACCCTTTTAATAAAACTTTTTTAATTGAAAAAAGCCATAAAATTTTCTTCTCTTTATTCTTCCATTCATTCCTTTTCTTCTCTCTCCCCTGGACGACGTGAAAGGCGAGGGTAATCGCAGTTCAGAAAGTGGAAGAAACTAATGGTCGGTTTAGTTTGGTTTGGATAGGCACTTCTCTCTCTCTCTCTCTCTCTCTGGGAATGAATGAATGTTGAATCAGTGGAGTCATTCAATGAATTAAAGTGTAGGTAGAGAGAGAGAGAGAGGCTTCTTCCTTTTGTGTTGAATCGTGTCTCTAAAGTAAGAGACCTAAAGTTCTTGTCAACTTTTGTACTATACTTTCTCCTTCTGTGTCAAGAAGGGAGAAGAAAGAGAAAGTTTTTTCAAGGAGTAAAGGATGGGGTTTTAAAGGTCGAAATTGCACGTGAAAAATTTAAGAGATGTTTTGATTGAGCATAAATTATGCACCTGGCCTATCACCCGTGTGCCTCCCTGATGGACCTATGGCACAGAGAGATATCTATCTCTCTCCACACACGACGACACGACGAGGACGACGGAATTAGAATTTATTGTTACTTCCTTGTCACGACCCTCACAATATTACTTTCACTCCCACCGTCTCGTCTCTCTCACTTTGAATTATTCCTTGCAATTCACCCTTAAATGCAAGGCTTCAAGTGTGAGTGAAAGCACACCAATCCAATCACGTGAGCCATGATGTTTGTGCGACGTCACTTGCATGACTTATTGATAATGTTCCCATTTTCATTCTTGAGTTGCAAATTAAGGGGAACCGTGGCGCCTACATAAGAGAAAGGTACAGTGTCCAAGATAAATATTAATGGTATGAAGAGAGAAGAAGAAGAGGAGAAAGTCAAGGGTCACTTTCAGAAGCCGAGGTCGTTCATAAGTACACCCATGGTTGAATGGACTTTACATGCACCATCAGTGCCATTTTATAGAGTTCACTGATTGTAATAACGGAAGCAAATCTACGTCACACACACACACAAGCGTCAACTCCAGCTTCTAGCTTTTCCGCAACATTGAGTCTCCTCTCCAACTCCAACCCAAATCTATTCTCATTCTCTCTACACTTTTGTACCATTCTGTCCATAATAATAATACGCTCACCAACCCTGGGATCAGACTTAAGGAGAAAGTAAGAAAGAAATACAATACGAACAGAGTGGATTTGTGAAATCCTTTGAACCATTCGGATCATAAGAAGGATCTCTCTCTCTCTCTCTCACTCAGCATGGACTTTGTGGCATCCTACTATTTTCATCACTTTTTTCACCATTATTATGGCAACAACGTTGGAAGGAAATCTACACACTGCTTTTCAATACGGTATTGCCATTCTCCCCCCAAAAAAACTAAACTAAACTAAAAACTCTGATCCGCTCTACTGCTCTAAGCAATCAAAGGTCTGACAGAGTTACTTAACTTGTGGTCGCTATACCCTAGACTTGCTGAAGGGTGGAGGCGTTAACTATGGTGGACCCAGTTGTTGGATGGAGGGACCAAAAATGGAAGATGGCCCACTAACAGTCGTTCTCTATGTGAAAAGTAAAGTAAGTTAAGGGTTCAAGGGTCATTAGTCACGGTATTCCACCACATTGAACTTGGACATGGAGCAAGCAACTTCCTTTCATCGGGACGGAGTTTTTTCTGTTGGATTGGAGAGAGAAAGTATAAAAAAATACCTACTTTTACTAGATGTCTTACATGACTTTCTCTCTCTCTCAACGTGAAAGGCGTGTACGTAGGTTAACCGTATGCACAGGACTTAAAGAGGCAGGAGAGAAAGTATAGATATAGAAAGCCTTGTTTCAATACATAAACTCTTTGGAGGGAGGGAGAGATGATTGTATGAATAAGCAAAGATATCTTAGGCAATTTTCCCTGTTTGTTTCCTTGCCAACCCATTTCATTTCATTTCATTCTTTTTCCTCCTGACTCTTCTATTTTTACTCTTTCTATATCTGTAAAACTTTGGGGAAAAAAATCAAACAATCTCGTCGTTTACCCTCAATTCCGTTTTAGGATATTACCATTTCTTCTTCTTCTTCTCCTTTTAGTCCCTGTCTCCTTAAGGAGAGAGAGAGAGAAAGGATCCTATAAAAGTATTGCAAGATGAATAATCGGCCTGTACAAAAAAAAAAGAAAGAAGAAGGTATTTGTTGAGTCAGTGTGTTCAGTTAGCATCTCATTCCATTGCATTAGTTTACTCTCCCTCCTTCAGGGAATGAGTAAGTCACTGGCATCGTCATCAAGAAAGAGAAAGTTGGCTGGAGAAAGAAAGAAAAGGGAAGAAGAAGAAGAAATTTTCAATTGATTCTAGTATTCCTGGGCCCTTCTTTCATTTGGCTGGTGGAGAGAGAAATACAGTCAATCATTCAGTCACTCAGTCGAGTCAGAGTATTACTTTAGAATTTGTTCAATTTGCACCCACCACCTCAACCTTATCCCAATCTAATTTATCCTATCCTATCCTCTATCTCTCTCTCTCTCCACTCCCTTTTACATTTCCTTTCTCTTCTCTCTTTCATTACTTTGAGTCTCTCTGGGGAGGAAGTGGATGTGGATTTGGATTTGGGTGCGATGCGGTTTCGTGGGACTGGCGGAACATGCATTTCAAATTACTATACGCGTCTTTGATTTATCTGTACTACCTTACCTACTAACATCGGTGTGTTAGATATCTCAGATGCATTTCTTATACGTTTGTCGTCCCTTAAAATTCATGATACAACTTGGCTGAGCTAGACTCCCCTCTGTGCACAAGAAATTACAATTCATTCCCTATAAGAGAGATAAAATTAAACTTAGCACCCTCAACCTCTCTCTCTCTCTCTCTCTTTCCGCATTTTAAACAAAGCTGTTGTGAAATTAGTTGGACCACTATCGAAGCATGTGTATGGTACGTATCTCTATCTGCGTCATCATCAAGGGCATTAAAGGACTACTAAATATCTTCAGGAGATTGTCTTCTCCTTCTTCTTCTTCTTGAACTAAACTGGATATGGTAATTTTATTGCAGGGGAGAGAAGGAGAAGAAGAGCCTTGTTGTTGTCACTCTTCTACTTTCTTTCTTATTACTTAAAAAGGTACCCAAAAGGTTTAGCATTTAGTGTAGAAAAGAGAGAGTCGAGCTTTTTCTTGATGACACACATTGGGTATGCAAATGTGGAGCACTTTGAAGTGAAGGGAACGAATGAGTTTTAATTCACGCTCTACTTCTCAACAAATTGTCAAACCCTCCTCTCTCAAAATGTTTCACATATTTCCTTTCCTTTGTGCTGCTTTCTCTCTCCAAGCTGAGTGAGTTCATGTGAGAGAGGAAAGGAAAGAAGACGTTAAATTTAACGGAATGCATGCCACCTCAAAAGTCATTTGTATCTACATTCATTCATTCATTCATGCCCCATGTGCAATTGGAAAGTAGGAGAGGAAGTGGCAAATGAATGAATGAATGAATGAATGAGCGAACGTTTAGTTTAGTTTAGTCAGACTTTGGATTTTCTTTCTGTATGTGAATATGTGGGAGGAAGCAGTGAGACGAGAGATGATGGTGGTCCTTCTTTTACATTTACATCCCTCCTAGTGGAACGGAACAAGGAGGAGAACATTTGAACATTATTATTATGAGTCTTGGCTGTCTTTGCTTTTAGACTCATGATGGTGGTAGTGGTTGGTTGGCTTGGCTGGCATTCGAGTAATTTAATAGATGAGTTCACCTTAGATACTTTCACCAGAACCAAACTCTCCTTTTCCACTTTCTCTCCCTTCACCTGAGGCATGACTTAACGATTCAGCCGTGACACTCTTCCACCCAAGTTGGCATTGGCAAAAGGCAGGGCAGGGCATTCGGTTTCTGTCAGGCAAATCAGCTTCGGGCTGAAGATAGAGAGGAGAGGAGAGAGAACTCTACCACAGGCTGTCATTTATTTTCATGATTAGTTGCGTTTATAATAATCAGGTTCCAACAAGAGGAGGGAGGGCAAAACCTCAACTGCTCAAAACTCTCTCTC
>JAQIWU010002632.1:0-11676 GCA_034696445.1 Isotomiella minor
AAAGGTTCATGTTAAACACTTGTCGACCCGATTTATAATTTTATACTACTATACACCTCTTTCTCTCCCTCTCCCCAGTCGATCCTCATCTCTTGTTCAATCAGTTATGTCATCTTGTCATTTCACAAGCATTCATAGAACTTCCGCACTCTCTCCTTTTGTGCCTTGGTCATAACTTTCTGTCACGAAGGTTTCAAAGTACAGTAGGTAAAAAAGGGTGGTGGGATTCTGGTTGAGAAGACTTCTGCCGATCATTAAACACGCCGTTTAAGTAACGGAAAAGTACTTTAAATTTGTCCCTATCAGAATAAATGCCGCAATAAATGAAGAGAGGGACTACCAATATTACGTAGATTCCACAGAGAGCAAAAGTAACGCTAGATCAGGATCAGGCCAATTAATGGTGACAACCGACGCCAGTATAAATTTTATTGAGGATGAAGGCAGAGAGAGAGAGAGATAGAGGTCTTATATAACGCATTACGTTAACGTCGTTCGTACCTGATGGAAACGAGGATCATGGCAAAGATTAGATATTTTCCTAAAAGTGGGACGACTAAGCTTGTCGGGGGTATAATCTCCACCACCAGAAGGAAGAACACGTGAAGACTAATCAAGATTGAAATTGCTAGAGTCACCTGCAAAAATCGATCATGATTTTAGTTCATTTCTGCTTTCTCCATGTCACACTCGATGATATCAGTTGGCAGAGTGGCAATATGTTCCCACATTTAAATCTACGACTTCTTTCTGTTCCGCTAAAATCCTCAACCCACGTCCAAGTCTTAACGCCTGCATCCAAAATATATGGCTCCGTATTTCTCCTTTCTCTCAAATTAGTTATTACAATTTGAAGCCGTCGAATCTACTTCACCAAAACTTCTTTGAGAAACTTCTTCAACTCTTTTCAAAAAGTTTTCAACAAAAAAATATTTTCATAAGTAATTGGATAATTGCCCACTTAGTCTCACGATGTTGGTATAAAAGTAAAAAAGAGGGAAGGGAAATGACTTTGACAAAAAGCGACAAGAATTTAAACATCCGAGACATTCGAATCATTATGCTTTGACTTTCATAACTGCCACTAAATTGATCCGTTCATTCTCTTTTCTGCTAAACGTGAATTGTCACTTACAGTACAACGCAAAGAAGACAAGGGTTGGTTGGTGTACCACAACATAAATTATGGTTTATAGACGTAGCTTTATTGTATAATCGTGTTTGTTGTTGGCAGCACATCAACATCATTCTATAAGGAAGAAGAAAGCTAACCAAGCCACACACTTTGACAAAAGATGTGGGATGTGTGGGTCTCTATGCAAGTGCAGTTGGTATGTTTAAGTGAGAAATGGATTCTCCTGGAGCTAAAATGTACAGTCATCATTTTTGTTATTAAAAATTAATGACCTGGAAAGAAAAGTCCCCACAGGGATTCTCCAGGTTCTATACGTAGTCGATTTGTGTGTACTTATCTAGCAAAGACAGCTACAGCTTTAAATCTCTCGTACCCTTAGTCAACAACATAGAGTCGAAAACAACGTAGGTATGTAACAACCCAGAGATCACAACGTACCTTTTCCCCAGAGTCCGACGGTAGGTAAAATGTCAAGACGGTTAGAAAGGAAATCCCCATGCAGGGTATGATGAGATTTACAGTGTAGAAAAGAGTTTTTCTTCGCATCGTTATGTTGAAAGTTATGTCCAAGTACGGCTCATCACAGCATGTGTAAAATTTTTCGTTGCTAAAAAGTGTGAAAGAGAAAGTACTCTCAGTTAAGACAACTTGCAACCAATTTGTGTAGCAATTGCACAATTCCCTATGCTTTAAAGTCCCCTTACTTATAAATAGTTAAAGCGTCGTTCACTTTAATAAACAATCAGCATTGTATTGTTGGGTGAAGATAATAAAGGAGAAGAGAAAGTTCAAGAGAATGAGAGGGAATGAAAGAGTGTCCAACGGAATATCCGGATCCGGGCAAAAGTGGAGCAAAGAAGTAGAGTTGAGACCGCACTCTTTTTTAGTACGTTAAAGGATTATCTATACTTTCTATTTTGCCAAGCTTTACTTTTACTCTTCGCCACCATAACTCAGATAGCTTTCTCTTTTCCTTCTTCTATCTCCAATCCAGTCTGACTTTTTCTTTTTTGCGTGGGAAAAGTGATGACACACAAAAAAAAGATTGGTGGTGGAAAATCTAAACAAGTCCGAAGTCAGAAAGATGTAAGATGTAAGTAATCATACCGAACTGCTGGAACGTCAAGAATGTCCCATTCAACGGAAAAATAAAATGCTGTCAAATCAACTCCAAGTTGCACTACATTTGAGCCTTCTACTTCATCAAAGTGACGAAGATCCACTTTGTAGCCGTCGTACGTCCAGCTACCAAACTAATGGGAAAAAATGGACAGTTGTACTGGAGCAAGATTCTTTCATTTCAATCAATAACAAACCTTCAAAATACACGTCTGCTCGTCGAATGGAAAGTACTCAACGTCAATTTCCTATTGCAAAAAATGAATCAATCATTCTTCAATATTTCGAGTGAGAGATTGTTTATGGAAAACCCACGCAAGAAGATTTGTATATGGCTGGAGGCTTCCATTCCACCAATCCATTGTTGTAGAGGGTTGCTTTGGTGGCCAACGTCACTTCAAAGTTCCCATCAGCACTGTCATCCAGAGAGAGCTTGGTTAAGCATCACTCCAAAATTAGAAAGCGATATATTTTATGAAATTACTTATTATACAGCACAATGTCCGGTCTCCAAATGTGGTCAGAAGGGACGTGGAGCATTTTTACACCGCCGTACTCGTTAGGCTCCCATGTTAATTTGTAATCGTACCAGAACTGAAAAAAGAAAAGATGTGCGGTCAAATTAAATTTGCCAATGACGTCTTTATACATCTTTGTACATTCTCTACAAAGACAGGAACGTCCTGTCCAGAGCTGGCAAGAGAGAGTGTGTATGGTGGCAAATAACTGCTTTTGTGAGCTAAAAGCCTAGTAGCTTGATTGAGGAGAACCTTTTCTAATCTGGTTCTCCTTTTCTTTCCTTTTTTTTACAGAACTCTGAAGAATATACAGTGAATTACGAACGGCAAGGCAACACAACTTTCATCAATCTGCTAAGTTTGGACAGGAGTGACTAACACAAAGTAAGACCATAGGTGTGGACCCTGAAAGGCGAGAGATATACAAATTTATATATTCTTTTCTTGGTTGGAAACTTTTTTTATATGCGGATGTGGGACTCTCTCTCTCTCTCTCACTCTTGACTTACAACTGACTTCAGCCAGCCAAGAAAGTTTTTCCTTCCTTTCTCTAGCCAGTTTTCTCCTTTTTTGCATACACCAAATTCAGCGAATTTCTTTCTTGTGTTTTTTGTTATGCTGCGACGGATTGTAAATAATTCCGTGAAATGAAAAGGGGTAAACGCTTGTGATCAATCGTCAAGGATGTAGAGGAATAGAATGGAATGAATAGATAGAAAGTCTTCTAGGTATTCATTTCAATATAAATGTTAGTCTAAGTCAAGACGGAGAAAGAAAGAGAGTATTTATGTGAAGAATGAATGCGAGGGAGAAAAAGCGACTCTATAGAACATGGAACCATAATGCATAAATTACTGTCAGTTGTTAGACAAGGACGTTTTATATAAATACTAACACTTTTCAAGAAATATGGTATAGAAATGGAATATATGGAATAATGAAACTCGTAAGTTCTATGTATTGTATGTGGTGATGATGAGAGAGACCTTCCCACCCCCACCACAAAACTTTGTGTGAGTTCTTTGGAACGTCAGTTAAAGTTAAAACCACGAAAGGAATAAAATGAAATGAAATTTAGATGAATAGAAGTCAACTCAACTTCTGGAGGCACTGCAAGGGTGTCTTTTGCTCCAAGGTTTTTGTACCGTGACTGCTTAGGTCAACGAATTGGGAATTCTAGGATCGTAACCAAGTCAAACCCACATTTATGTCGCAGACAGTCTACAAATCTTTAAAGTTGGTAGGTAGCCCTGGTCAGATTTGAGTTTGGTGGAGAAATTGGACGACACATAATTGCATTAGTGTGATGTCGGTTGACTGACTGACTGCCTGAGTGAATGAAGGATTAGGGTCTGTGGTTGAAGGGTATGGGATGATAGGAAAGGGGCATGTCTCCTTCTTCTCCGGGCATCCTTAAGAAGGGAAAGAAGCAGCCATAACTATCGGATTTAGATCCGGATTTTCTTTCCTAGACGCTTACCACCAACAAACGTCTTAGTCAGAGGTTCAGCCGGAGAAAAGCCGTACTACTCGTATTGACATTGACACAGGCGAGAGCAGTTACCCTTTTAAACCGCCTAGTCAGTCATCATCATCCTCGTCAGTCATCTCCGAAAGAAGAAAGTGCAAGTCAGGGGAGAGGAAGGAAAGGGAAGAGTGAAAGGTTGTGGAAAGCGGATGGATGACGATGACGAGAATTGTTCCTGTTTTACCCTCTCTTCCTCTCCTTTCTCACTCCTCCTTGCTTGCCCATAGCTTTTTGCAATTCTTGTAGCTCTCATGTTCCAACCAAGAGGCATGTTGTGGCGTTTGACCGAATGAAGAAGACTTACTTTCTCTCCCTATGCACAATGTGCCTACTAACTAACTTCTTCCAAGTGATGAAAGTGAAGGAAGGAACTGAGAGAAAACCTAACGTTGCTTCATACGTCCATTACTGATGATTTATTCCACTCATTCCTCTCCTTTCTTGCTTTCTCCTTGTCTGTCTGTCTAACATAGCCTTCCTACGTTCACTTTCTTTCTCTCTCTCTCCCTTCTTTCTCTGCATGACTGATCGGATTGGCACTGTTGTTATTATTATTATTATTATTATGTGTGCCGAGGTAAGTACGGACTTTAGAGGCAAGTGTGTGTGTACTTGCAAGAGTATTTTCATACGTAACGTCTCCTTTCGTGCTGGGCCACCCACGACTTACTCCCACCCACCCCTCATCCAATCCCAATCCCCCTGTTGGTTCTTTGTGTGTGTCTCATCATCTCTCGCGATAGTGTTAGCTCATGAAATAAATACATGGTACCTACCTACATTCTTGTGCAAATAAGATATGGTTGAATTTCATTCCGCCTATTTGTTTCCTGTAGTCATTGCCCTGACAGGAAGTGCCTGGTTCCCACTGGGTACTGTATCGTGATGGAGGAAACCAAGGCCGCAACCGTCTGCTTTGCTACCACTGAAGATGAACTGGGACTACGGTTCTAAGCTGTAGCTGATGACTGTCTCGCATATTTCTGAGAAATTAAGTGTCCCGTGCCCCATTTCATAACGACCAATTTATCTCATTGAGGGCCTCCTGCAACACCTACCCGTAATACCCGTAGTAATAATAATAATAACGAGGGAGCATTCTATTCCACTTTCGCTCCTATATCACAACCGCAAAACCCTCTGCCTGCCTGCGCTGCTGATGGGAATGCAAGATTTGCAGATCTGCACGGGAGAACTGCTCCTGCAAAGATTCCTTTTAGCCCCTTGTTTTCTTATCTCACAATGGAAGGATGAAGTCGAGTAAGAAGAGGAGGATGAAGGAATGTCGACTTACCTCAAAGCTTTTTGGAGCAACTTAGTGAACCCAACCAAACGAAGCTAACTTGTTAGTCTCGAAGCTGGGAGACGAGGAGGAGGAGGAGGATGAGGAGGAAGAAGAAAGACAGAATTTACGTTGCCATGCAAAATTTATCTCAACAACAGTTAAATCGATGTCGACTCTTTCTTTGGTATTCCCATTCATTTCATTTCATTTCCCCACTACCTCCGCAACTCCTGCTGCTCTGCCACATATTTGTTTAAGGGAGGGAGACAAAACGTTAAATAAGGTAATCTTTCTGTTCAGATAGTGGAACAGGGAATGTCTCCCTCAGGGCCTGATGATATCCTCGCCCATCCCCTCTCCTGCCTGACATGATTGAAACAAGACAGACAGGCAGAAAACGTACTACTTGAGCCAGCCACTCACTCACACAACCTAAAACCTTTATCCTGTAGGAATATATGACTGCTCGTTCGTGGCAGAAGTAAGGAACGGAGAAAGTGTGAAAAGTCTGCTCTGCTCAAAAGTTTTCATTGAGTTCTTTTACTGTACCCAACAATTGTAAAAGAAAGATACACATAGCTTACCTGTTCAACCCATAGATTAGTGGTCATAATCTGGTTCTTCAGATTCTGTAAATAAAAAAAACATATAAATATATAAAACTCTCGTTCCTTATTTTTACAGCAACCACAAAGTGGAATGTTTGTGCTATCATCATAGCGATAACCTATAACCTCAACGACTTTGCCCTTTCTCTACCCATCGGCACCTGTCGCTAACATGGGCGTAATAAATTCTCTTGCTTTCTCTCTAGCAAAGGATTGTGACATGGGGTCGGATTGCGTATTTTGTCCTAATGCACTACAGATGCAGAGACGACTCCGTGAAGCATACGCTCCCAGCATTAAACTTTAATGAAAGCAGAGAAAGCACTGATGGATGTTAGGTACAAAGGCTTAGATACAATGAGAGTGAAATAACTTTGTGCAATTTGATTCTGCACGAGTGATACTTTAACGAGGAGGAATACAGAGAAATATGAAGCATTTTCCTCTCACACTCTTTCTTCTTGGTCTTATCTTATCTCTATAGCTTACGCCTGTATTGCTTTGGGCAGAACAATTTATTGGATTTATAAGTGAAAATCCGAAGAATTGAATTGATTTACTCCCCAACGCAGCAACCCTGAAAGAAACGGTTTTCGCATGTACAGGATTTAGTATGAAGTATGACTGCCTTCTTAACTCTTTTATTTTTACTTTCGTTTTTCAGCGGCGTTGCTTTCCCTCTGGCTGGTTGAATACATATAATGTGTGCGCGTCTTCTTCAGTTTTACTCTAGACTCCAGAGTCTACTCTTTGATTAAACGGAAAGAAGGGAAGGAAGGAAGTGAAAGGAAATTCGACCAGGCGAATAAAGGAATGAATGCGAAGAAGGAGTGAATGCGAATCTTTCTCCCTGAGCGATTGCCATATGCGATGGGAAAAGCGGTAGTTGTCTTTGCAGCTCCATACACATGCCCCGTCCCATCCATCTTACGCAATAATGCTGTCTAATATTTTATTTTATGTTCGAGTCCAATCATCATTGTTAGTAGTTCGTAGTCTAAGTCATGTAACAACAAAAGAGGCGATACTTAGTTCAGGTAAGAGGGGGGAAAGTAGATAAGATTCCTCCTGTGCTTGCTTTCTCCTCTTCTAACTCAGGAAGACGTCGCGTTTTACATTTGTGCACACCCTTATTTCATGTCCAGCGTAAAAAAAATAAGTACACAGATTCCTGAGTCTCACTCACCTACCCTGCGGAGCAAGTCAACAAAATGAGCACAAGAAAGGTGTGAAGAAAAGCAGCAGAATTTATCATTTCCCTCAAGTCCTTTTCTTGAGAATGTATAAATATAAAAATGTACCCCCTGTTCCTGTGTCCCTCACATCATTTCTCCATTATCAAGATGAGATATATATCTACAAAAGAAATTGTGTTATACGTGTCAACTGTGAACGTATAACGTGGGAAAAGTGCCATCTTGCTACTGCACATTCATTGTACATCATCCATTATGTGCTATGGATCCTCCTCGTTCAAATTTAGTATGACTAATGCCAAATGTTATAAACATAGCATGCAAGCTTTCTGGAGGAAGAATGTGCTTCTGATTTTCAGCCATTAATTAAATCTAGACAACCAAAGTTGTCTTGTCACCTCAAATCTCTTCTTTTGAAGCAAGAACATCATTTGAGGACTATACATTTATGTCACTCCTTTTGTCCTGTGTGGTAAAAAAGTAATAAAAATGCAAAGATGTGGATGAGTTAGGCTACCAACCTGTTTTCTCCTCAATACGTTTAGTAATTGACGAAGGTTGTGGTATGCAAAAATTGGCACACACAGGGCGTGGTTTATGGTAAAGACCTGATGCCTGTTATACATAATCCCAGACTTCCATTCTCAAAACTGAAAGCATGCTCTGGAGGTACAAAAACTCACAAACTAGCGAGTATACCGTTCGTCCATCATGATTTACTTTGCAAACATGAGCTTCATAACATACAATACCCCAGTAACATTCAAGCTATTAATAAAAGATACAAAAGGTGACATTAGTTTACCGTGAGCATGACATTGTGCATTCCTCATTGTTTGTGATATGCTGGCAATTAGGTAGTTGGATATAGTTTATCTAACACAAGTCGACATGGTTGCAAGTGAAAAGCACTGACTGCCTCTTTCTTTCATACTGCGGGGCAACATGCCCATGCTTTCTCTCTCTCTCCCCCCTCAAACTCGTTGATTCACTCTTTATAATTGCGTTTTCAGAATGAGTTCACAAACAAACGGAAGAGAATTCAATTTTAATGAAAATTCCTTTTACAGCCTGACAGGAAAGTGAAAGTGAGATGCTTCATGTTGATGAACGTCGTCAACCTCCACCTCGTTGGATATACCTTAGTCATTTTTCCATCCTTCTTACACTGGCTACAGACCTACCAAACTAATGAATGCACAAATATATCCCCCTCAGGTAAATGCAGGAAATGCAAGGACTCTCGCCTTGACTTACCACGTCGATGAGTTGAGACAGACGAAGTTTTATCCTAACTTTTAGAATGTCTGTCGTGTTCACTACAGGTCTCACTAATTTATTATAGTTGGACAGCAAGTCATCGTATAATCTTTTGGCGTCAGGATTTCCTGAGGAGACTGAAGGGACGTTGATGAAAATAAGAATGACGGCGAAGGTGCTGAAAATCAGCGATTGAACAAACATGTCTCACTTTTCTTGTTAAACTAAACAGAAAGTAAACACACACCCAACAGACACTATGTCCTCGTTCCTAAATTTGGGGATGAGTGATTTCGTTGTGACCACCACTCAACTTCCACACTCTCACTCCATTCCCTCTTAAAAAGACACTCATAGGATACTAGTAGGGTATTGGGACATAAGGATGTAGTGTCTCTACTGGTTCACACGTGCAGGATGTCATTTCTAAGTGGCCATAGAGCGTTCCATATTGGCACATGTGGTGGCAGGTGTGGGTGACTTCTTCTAATGCGGTTTAGTGAAAGAGTTGTAACAGTCTTTTCCTCCTCCTCTTTTTTTCCTATTCTTCTTCCTCCTACAATCAGATAATTTTGAGGAAGGTGGTGAAAGCAGAACGGTATTTGTGCGCACAAGGGACACCACACACACACTCGCGATGATGCTCACCTCACCTGATGCTCCCTGGAGTGAGTGTGTAAATCATTAACAAAGGCAGATTTGAGAGTAGTGGAGAGAGATTATGAAAATTGTGACTGACTGGAGAAGAGTGAGTAGCTGCTGAACTACACTTGAAGAATCTTGTCTTGGCACTGCTTTCCCTTTAAACCACACACTTTTCAGTTTGGAAGGAGACGAGACGAGGAGAGAAGGTAATGGGACGGAGGGAGAAGCAACGTGATGCGATGCCAATGATGAACCCAATTTGTGGACTAAAAGCGAGTACACAAAAATCGTTTGCAGTATTACTACAAACTCTTTTCTCTAGACACATACCTTTGTTTGGGAGGGGAGGAAGTGGAAAGACAAAACTGGGATCGATCTCTCTTCGCTCTCTCTCTCTTTCTGTCTGCTATCCACTACCATTCCATTCTGTCTGTGTAAGCTTTCTTTCTTTCTTTCTTTTTCTTTCTTTCTTTCTCTCATGAAAGTGAAAGTGACTGTGGTTAGACAGAGAAAGAGAGGGAGGCAGCAATGTAGCGTGATGGGGAGAGAAAGTGCGAGAGAGAAAGTGCTTGCTTTACTGCTTGGCGTGGTGTCCGCACCGCGAATGTAGACGGAGAAATGGCGAGGCAACTTGGCTCTGGGCCGATTTCGCGTTCTCTCCCTTCTTTCTTCCTATCTGAATCTGCAGGGGAGAAAGTACGGAGAGACTAAAGTTGCAAAGTAAAGCAAGAGGCAATGTTAAAACAGGGGAGATGCGATGCGATTCACCACGTCCATCCGTCTCACCCGTTTTGGTCAGACCAGAGAGACTCCCTCCTCACGTGGAAACTCACTTTCTCCTTCCATTCGCACTCCTGAAGCCCATGGAATTTAAGTTTTTCCTCACTTTCCTTCTTTTTTCAGACCAAATTCTATCAACTTGCCGTGACAATCAAACTGGAGGGCATTCGTCGAAACTCATCCTTTTCCATTCGCATCGCCTGCAGTACAATTTTTTCAACGCTCTTTCCCCCTTTCATTCTAAAAAGGGTATGACCAGGACTGTAATCATCTGTCATTACATTCAACTATCACTGCCTGTCTCCTTTTTGCCAGAGTAATAAGAGGATTCTGGTGCTGGGATGCAAGTCGGCTCGTTTAGCACGTTCACGTCCCTTCCTCCTGTCCTACTGCATGGAGTTGGAGAGATAGTCAAGATAGTCGTCGAGTCTGCAAAAAAAAGGAAGAGGGGGAGAGAGACGGAGTGAAAGGGTTAAAAGAAAGCAGACCAACCTTTTCCTAGTGATGCTTTAGTTGCGAAATAGGGAAGGGGACGGGCTGCAGGGAATAAAAGTCTCCAGTGACACTTTCTAATGAGATCGTCATTTTGCCGGAAAGACAACAGCATTTGAATGAAGGAATGGTCAGAATATTTTAACTCCTGACTCTGAGTTGTACTTAAATATCATCAGATGAAGTTTGACTGTATGGGTAGTCGTGCTGCAGAAGAACAAAATGAAAGGCACCCCTCCTCCTAGATACATAAACATTCACCCAGAGGCAGTCAAGATGTGGCGTTCCGTGCTCCGACTATACGAGCGTCTAACTAACTTTCATTCAGTTGGGAGTTTGTAGGGAAGCTCGTTATTCATTATTTAATTTTAACTTGTGTCCACATCATCTTCATTTACAGTAGGCAATATGATACATATTTACCATGCAAATAGAAGAGACCTGTTCACTTTATCAAGTTAGCACAAGGCAATATGCCATCCGATTCCTATCATCCCTCGTTCCATCTCCAACAAATGAGAATGCGGCAAAGTTGTGCGACCCAACATTATCCGTTCCATTTGATATATCTTTCTACATGCTTTTCAAAAAGGAGGTTTCGATTGGGAAAAGAGGAATGAATGCGGATGAAAAGCTGCTTTTGAACAGTTTACCATGTGAAATTGGTTGAGAACAACAATGATATTTCAATTAGATATGTATGAGGACGGAGTAGAGTATAAGAATCTGAAGTGTTCAAAGTAAATCTCCCATTCACCCGACTTTCCTTTTACCTTTGTGTGTTGTGTTTGTTCGTTCACAACCTCAAATTCACCAATTCCCCATGTCGCTATGGGTTGTTATTATACCAAAAGGGAGAGTGTAGATACGGTGGAATCTGTTGGTTGATAACTTTGATTTTCGCACCTGAATGAGTGTTCACTCAGCCATTCCTCTTGGAAATAGAGTCGTCCACACAATTTGCATAAAGCCTTACAACCAAATTGAACGATCAGCAGAAAGAATGACAGTGGCAGGGGAGGCAAAAGGTGGGGAAATCCATCCATCCTCTTCTCTGCTTTCACCAACTTGATCTTCTTCTTTTGTTTTTGAAACCTATAAGCAATGGCA
>JAQIWU010002633.1:0-11675 GCA_034696445.1 Isotomiella minor
GATGTCCATTTTAATTTATCAAACATTGTCTCCGCAATGAAGGTTTAAAACAAATGTGACCATGAATAACAAAAACATATTCAAGCAGCAATTTGCATAAAACCAGTCGGAATTAGGTAGAAGACTTTTGAAAGTGAATCTCATCTTTCTCTTTCACTTTCTCATGAACTTTCGTATGATTTTTGTACACACACAATACACGACTACAAGCAAATGATGAAGTTACACAGCCCATCAACTCTTCTATGCGATGCTTTTTCATACTTATCCAGTAATTAGCCTTATTCATCATCTCCAATCTTCTTTATTACAAAACCCCTCCAGGAAGAATGAGGACCAGGAAAATAGAATGACCGCCGACAAAGTCTCAGCCGCACCAAGTCATGCTAGATTTTCTGATAATGAAATGAGGCAACCATCATACAAGGTGTACTTTGAAGGCTCGTCCGCCTGGTGAAAGATCTGAGGTAGTCACTTTTGAATGGGTGATGGAGTATGATAGTTCAGTTTTGGAAGTCAAACATCAAAGAATTCGTACGTATGTGTTTCTTTATCTTCATTTTATATAGCAACAATGCCCATCTTCCTCAAAGAGTGCAATATTCCGAAACAGCAGATAGCCAAAGCCCAGTTTAGCTTTGCATGCAAAAAACGGGCACAACTCCCACGTTCTGGGGGAAGTGGTGATACGAGATTCAACTTAGCAAGTATTGTATAGAGTCTTGCTTTTTCTAAGACAAAGTTGAGGGAAGTAGAGGCTTTTTTTCTTTTTATACTAAAACAGGAACACGTCATTACTGAAAAGAGAAAGCCGGAGAAAGTTGTTTGCCCTTTAGGTAGGCGCTGCTGGAAACTGCTATGAACCATTCCTTTAGCACCAATTTACATAGTAACTCTATGTAGTTTCATGAATTTCTTTATTCGCACTGGTATGTGATTACTTTAAGTTACAATTTGTGAAGTGGTAATAATAGCGAACGTGAAGTGAAGGGAGGAGGAGGGAGAGCAGTCATAAAAGGAGAATGAGATAGAAATGAAAACAAACGAGTTCCCGAGAAATAACAGATTCCGCTGTTCCCCTTTCATAGAGAATTGCACTTCATTAATAAGATTTACGTCTATAATAATGCACCGACGTGGAATTAATTTTCACGTTATCAGTACAATTAGCGCAATGTTTGTCTAATGTCAAGCGATATGAAGGGGTGCATTCCTCCACATACGTTTGAGTGTACATCTACAATTGCATTCTTGCATCTCAAATCTAAGCTCTATTGCCAAAACTCAGCTAACAAAATGAAGCATTCTAAACGCGTTTTTCTTTCATTCTAAAAGTAAGCATTTTGGGTTCTCTCATAGCAAATAGAATAGACAAAAGACAAGTAAAGTATAAAATGAAAGTTGAAGTGATTTGCACCAATTTTTTAATAGCAACAAACGCGATGATTTTCTCTGTCAGCAATGATGATTGTGCCACTGGGGGAAACTGCGACACCTTCCATTCCCTTGAATTCGCCGTCTCCACTTCCATAACTGCCAAAGGAACGTAAAAAGGTTCCATCTGCATAAGAACAATTGGTTGTAAGCTATCAATTAATTGTTGTATTTGGCAGGAAGATTACCTGGAGAAAGTATTACGACGCGATTATTACCACTATCACCTACAATGATGACGCCCGACTCGTCTACGGCCAAGCCCCTGGAAAGAAAAGAAATGAATTTTTTTAATATTCAAAAGAAAACAAAACAACTTTATATCAGTATGGAGCACTGAGAACTCGTGTCATGCTTAAATAAGGGTAAGACAAACAGAAGGAAAAGAACGTTTGGCAGTTTTCATCGGTTTTTGTGAAGAATTCGTACATGTAATTGGGCATTTAGCAATGCTTACATTACAAAAAGATTGTGCCAAAAAATAGAATATATGGCAGAGGAAGGAATCATTATTATCTTGCTGAAAGGAATGACTACAAAAAACAAAATTGGAAGTAATAATGATAATAGAAGCAACAAAAATTGACAAACGCTCTCTTCTGGCCTGTTGACAGACAGCTTTCTCCCAATTATAGCATTACGAATTCTACAGCCTCAAAACTTTCAGAAAACTACCTGGGCAATTTAAACTGTCCATCTCCAGAGCCTTCTTCACCAATACAATTTAAAAATCGACCATTCACATCCCAGAATGCTAAAAAAATGTCAAAATTCCATGATTAGAGTCGCGTATCATTTTGAATGTCTTGGCTTAATTTCTTCAAGTTCGAACCGATGCGATGGTTGTTTGTGTCTGTGACTATGACTTTATTCGTTGACGTGACTGCGATGTAGTGAGGATGCTGAAGTTCTCCTGGTTTTGATCCCATTGATCCAAAGCGACCGACGTACGTCCCATCACTAACAAGTCCATTTTATAAGAGTCCATGACAATGATTAGTGTTTGTGACCAAAATTTAACATAACAAAAATATTCAAGTCACACCTTTGGAAGACCTGGATTCTATGATTCTCTTTGTCACAGCAGTAAATGAAACCTAAAGCGTCAGTAGCAACTCCCCACGGATAGTTGAATTTCCCGTCTGTTGAACCCTGACTTCCAAATGCTCGGAGAAAGCGACCAGAAGGATCGAAAACTTGGATCCTGTGATTATAACGGTCTGACACGATGAATTGTCCAATTCTATTGACTGCCACTCCAGCTAAGCAGTCAAACTCCCCTTCACAGTTCCCATACTGGCCAAACTCCTTGACAAATGCACCGGCTTGGTCAAAAATTTGAATCCTATGGTTGGACGAGTCCGCAACGACGATGCTGGAGTCAGGGCCTGACGCTACACCTCTTGGCCAAGTGAAAGAGCCGGCTTCAGAGCCTCGTGAGCCGAAGCTGAAAGTCATTTTTCTCTTGTTCATGTACGGGTTTGTGGAAAAGTTAAACTTTGGCAACTCTTCGACTGGAGACTTTTGACTTTGTGTGGGCTGTTGGCGATCTTTTCCATATTTATTTTTCAAGTATCTTGCCCAAGAACTGAGGCTTGAGCTCTCATCCGTGGATGGGACTTTGTAGTCTGGTTCCACTGAAGCCGTTCCTGTTGAAGACTTTCGACGCTGCTGGTAGTTCAAGTAAGGATTTTTCTCAAGTTCATCATCCTCATCCTCATTATCGATCCCAGTGTGGATCACATCATGAGAAGATTTACTGCGATTTATTTTAGCTCTCCTGTCCTTAAGGCTACTCAGTCGATTTGATTTGTCATTTTCCAACAACCCGTTGTTGGAAGATGATTCTAGAGGGAATGGGAGAAAACACACCAAAGTTAAATTGAGCTCTAACACACTTACTTTTGCTCAGGTAGCTCCTCCTTGTTAGAGGTGCACTTGACGCAGTTGAAGCAGAAGAATTTGTTGACGAACCATATCTCGAGGAGCTGCTGGGAGTTGAGGAGGGATGATCATCCACGTCAAAGTTGTGGCGTGACCGATTCAGGTACTTGCTGGCCAAACCCGAGGGTGTAGTAGTACTATACCGAGAGGACCCGGTAGTGGAGCTGCTGTCCTCTGTATTTGGTCCAGAGTAGAGAGAGGTCCCTGTCCGACTTCGACTTAATCCACTGGGCGTGTAATCCGAATTAGATGTGTATGAGCTTGGGTACCTTAATTACAACCAATTTATCACACTTTTTGCTCGGGTGAAAGTAGAGGGAAAAAAGGGAAATAAATTGGTTCCATCAACATCCCTCCGACTCTCACGTTCCCATTACATTAGATTAGGACTGGTCAGAGATAAGCCCTTCCGTGAGGAAGATGGGTGGTGGTGGATGGAGTAAATCAAACAAAGGGAGACCACAAATTCCGTTCACTACTACATACTACTTCTCTGTTTTGTGAAAGTCCTTTGCCAGCTATCCATTTCTTCCTCCCTTACTTTCACTTTAAGTGAAAGCAATAAGCCATTCTCTCACTTTCCCATGCCCTACTCTCTCCTCAACTCACATACTTTCCACCCTTCTTCGTTCCCATCTGGTATTCGTAAGTGCATCGCATCCTATCGAATTTATAAATTGAATGGGGTTCATGGAGAATTTAAATCGGATAACATTTCTCCCATGGACCAACAAAGAGATAGTGTTGAAAGCAGGAATGAAAGAAAATTCAACCTTCCTTCCATCCTTTTACCCATCATAATACTCTGCATTGGATTTACGATATTTCATGCTACCTAAGTTCAATTTTTATGCCAGAAGTCATAAATAGGTGAAAGGCGGCATAGCATTAGACATTTTATGTGCAGAGAGTTATATAAAAGATCGTACCTGGAACTCCCAATGCCAGTCGTTGAGCTAGACGTGGTCGTTCCTCCAGTTGACGAGGACCCATAGCGTGACGTTGGATTCTCGGTCTCTCTGGCAGGGGGAGAGGTGGCCCTAGCCCTTCGATAAGAACTCACCGAGCTCGTCGCGGTCGTTGATGGTGGTGGGACATCTTCCTGCCTCCTTCTGGAGGAGTATGCAGAAGAGGATGCAGACGACGACGTGGTTGTGGATGGAGATGCACTCTCCTTCCCCCTTTCCCTGGCATTCGCACTTCTGGCCAAGAGGGCCCCAATGTCCGTCTTCTCCATTTTACTTGGCGCTTTCACCGGCTCTGGCTTCTTGACGGGTGGTGCAGGAGGGGATGGAGGGGAGTCGGATTCTTCCTCTTCGCTTTCACTCTCACTGCTGTCCTCTTCACTGCTCTCTTCCTCAACTTCCTCCTTTGCGGTTTCCACCTTCTTGTCAGAGCCCTTATAGCGACCTGTCCCGGAGTATCGTGCCCCACCAGTCCTACTCCCAGCATTGGAACTTGCCACCGAACTTGTCGAGTCCTTCCTTTGGTGGCCAGTGGAACCGCCTGTTGTTCCATCCGATTTGTTCATAAATCGTTGTTTCACATCCTCTATTGAAAAGATAGCTCCTAGAAATGTATTATCAGTTTACATAGACGAAAGGGTGCATGCACGAGGGGAAAGAGTAGCGGACGAGAGACAGCATTCACATGACGACATCATTCACTTTCGTCAAAAGCATGAGTGAATAAGTATATTATGCAATATGTTTTTGTTGATGTCAAGCTTATTTCATGAAATCTAAAGAGCAGGAATTTGTCGTGGGTGTACAAATATGGCATGTTTTTTTCATAATTTGTGTTCCAGGAAAGTAGACGGCTCAAGGAAGTAGATCCTCATTTCGTTCGTAACATGAAAGGGACGAAATACCTAATTCCGCCTACAATCTTTCTTTGAATTTCACTTTATGCATGCTGTTAGCATGTTTTAATGTCTGATCATGATTTGGTGCGTGAAACATGCTGAGATAAAACGATTTCTATCTACGTAAGAGTGTTATATATAATTGGCTTTCCTAATCTGCACAGGCTGACATCGAAGCCTTGTCTACTTTCTCCAACTTTCCTCATCTTCATTCCTAATCAAAGCATTCCTTGTCACCAAACTTTCTCAGAATTTACTCGTCGACTTTGATATTATGCAAAGTATTCCGGTAATCGCAACGTCGCAATTTAGTTCATGATTATGCATAGATCTATTCAGTTTCTGTCACCATAGGTTTGAAATTATTTGGTTAAGTAAGAGAAGAGCAACTTTATTACAACAATTTTTAACATAAAAGTGACAAATCCTAACCAACTCTTTACTACACTCCCCACTTTACGAATAGAAGGAAACCCAGAAATTATAAAAGTGTGCACTAATTTTGTAAGTGGCAAGAAGCCAAATGAATCCATCAACTTTAGAGAATTTTGTAATTAATTACCTCTATCAATCAGTGTTAGGAACTCTACGTTTAGTGAAGTCTAAAGCTGGGAAGTAAATCGTCCTCCTGGAAACGACTAAGCTAAAGAAACCAGGTACGTAGTTAATGTAGCAATTCAAAAGATAAGTACCAAACAATCAAGGCAGCGGTAATACAATGGTACATTTATTATGAAAATAATAATGAATGGATGCGTCCAATTCTGTAATTTATGTAGGACTAAAAAACCAACCATTTCCGAATGATTGTGCAATATGCGTGCATGTTATAAAGCCAACATGGGATGAGGTAGAGTGAGACCCTGCTCACCATCATGGGTTGAAAAAATACCCATACACAACTTGGGGAAATAAATGACAAAAGGCGTCAAGGGTTTGACAGAACTAAAGAAGAGGAAGAATCAGCCCACTTCAAAACAACTTATTATTAACAAGAAGAGAGACAAGAAACGAAAAGAAAGTCTTTTCGTGACACTGCCGAACATGAGTGAATGTAAGGCTACACAAGGCCAAACTGAAGTTGGATGGAAAGGAAAGCCGGAGACTAGAGTGGGTGGGGAGAACTCAAAAAAGCGAGACACATAACTTCCTCTTCTCTCATACTTTCCCTTTGAACAATGCCATGGCTTATGTGCAGTGCAACTGCTTTCACCATACCAAACTACCTAACAAAATCTACCTACCTAACTACACTCCACAATTTCCAGACAATGAGTTGGGCAAAATGAAACGAAATGAAATCAAACTTTTCTAATAAAAGTGTTAGCTTAACTGTGTGTAAGTGACATGAGACATACAACTTTATTTTAGTTACATTTTGTCTCATTTGGGTCTCTGTAATTTTGTCTTGTTTTGTGCACAATATGTGAATGAATATTGAACATACCATTCACTCTTGTAACGAGAGTTCCCAAACTTGTTGACGCTTTACATCGAAAAACTCATCTACTTTATTATTTACTTTTTGAGGAAAGGTAAACAAGACGACATATTTTTATTTGAGAGCAGAATAACAAAATCGTCATAGTGAAAGTGCCTAGTGATGGCACATCCTTTGGTTTGCGACAGTCATCCAAATCAATCTATGATTGAATATTCTACTTTGAAGGCTTCTTGACTGGGGTTTATGCAACGTAACTTAAATTCTCCTTACATAAGTGAGTTCAGGAGGGATGGGATAAACCCCACATAATAGCAGCGACTAGATATAAACCAAATCGCGGCTAAGCTTATTCCTAACGACGGGCGTATCATATTCCTGAAATAACTTGGCAATGATTGCAGAACAGAAAACTGACTTATTTATCTTTTCCCTCATCACTTCTGCCCTACTTTAGCCTAAGTTTCTGAGAGAGAGAGAGTCCCAGACGTCAAAAGAAAAGGAGATGAGGATTTCTCTCTTTTTTTCCACTTACTTCCCTCAGTTTCATTCGACTAAAAATCATTTTAAGTTGTTCAAACAAAAAACTTTAAAAGGGATTTCTAATTTTCTTACAACTTTGAAAACAGTCTTGAAGAAATAAGCATTAAGCCAGTCAGACATGGACACAAAAGGAAGAAAGAGAGAAGCATCAATGAGGGAGGAGGAGATGGAGGAGAAAGTGTAGGGAAATGAAATGCAAGCAAGGAAAGAAAGAAAGAGAGGATAAAAAAGGTACAATATCAGGTCAAGACTAGTAGAAGGTAGGACTGTTGGGTAGGTTCAACTGAATGAGACAGGCATTCCATTTCATGAATGGTATGTCGTGGGGCATAAATGGAAATGGAAAGGATTTGAGATTTGCTTTGACAAAAGTTAATTGCACCAACCTGTTCCAACTGAGTTAGAGCTTGTGGCAGACTCACTCGTACTGCCACTGTCCTCCGATTCTGATCTCTTCTTTGGAAATCTGTCCGGAGACAATTTCCTAACTCTTGATTGAACTGTCTCTGGTTGTTGTCCAACTTGAGAGCCGTGGTCTGAAGTAGAATGGTCCGTGTCAGTGTGAGCTGCACTTTTTGGCTCGTTAGAAGTTTGTCTTCTTGTCGTTGCAGTGGATGCTTTCTCCTGCTCCTTGTTCGCCTTCTTCTGCTTTGCAATTTCATCATCTTCACTTAATTGCCTTCTCCATGGTGTCGCACTCGCTGGGACAGGAGTGTTGGTTGTCAGTTTCGCCACCACGACAGGAGGGGTAGGGGCAATTTGGGGTGGAGCGACTGGCTTTTTAGGCCTTTCTGTCTCCGCAATTTTTTCAATTACTCTTGTGCTGTCACAAAGACGTGTAATACCGCTCATTGGTCCCTTGCTTACGTCATCAGTGTCCAACACCTTTTCCCTTTCTTTGGGTGGTTGTTCGAAGCGGACTCGATTCCCCTGTGGAGGCTCTGGCTCTTCAAATGAGCTCTCCAGATGCCGAGTAAATCGAGATCTGAAACGGGACTTACGATCCCCACCACACGAGTCATCATCTTGTCCGTATTGTCTGATGGGTCTAGGTTCCCCAAATTTCCTACCACTTGAGCCGAAACTTCCACAACAAGCGTCATCGTCATCTTGCATATTTCTAAACTGTGTGGTAAGCCGATGGTCCGACTTGCTCCTCATCAATGCAGATCCTTGACTGGGAGTAAGCTGAGACCCCAACCCTCCCGACTGATTAGGATTGTTTAGAAAGTTTTGTGGCTGGCTCACTGGAGGAACATGGACTTCAGCAAAAGTTCCCAACTCGAGTGCCAGTTTATTTGGGTCCGCATTTGTAGAAAATTTTATTCTTCTTGCGTAGTCTCCTGGCTCATACTCGAAGTTACTGCAGTTCAAATAGATTCAACATGTTAATAAGTAAAAGTTTTGAATAAAGCCATCTCATTCATTCGCATTTGCAATTTGATCTGATCTGATGTGATCTAGTCTGAGAGTTTGGCGGAAAGAAAGGAAGCTAATTAAATTAGTGACATCTTTGACAAAAGAAGGAGAAAAGATTAGGTTCTCCTCAACCATTAACGGAACCAATTTCTTCGAACTCTCTCGTTCTTAGACAAGAACGTATAAAACTACGACTACCTACTTAATATGCTGGACTAATGATAAAGGAGAAGAAGGAATGGGTTACTACGTGCCGGATAAATTCCATCGTCCTGAGAAAAACGTCTTTTGTGTCCATGAGCTCATTATCTTGCCAGGTCATTTGCGTCCCACTATCGTTCACCATGTACTTCTCCACCAACTCAATATTACTTTGGATATTTGCCACTTCCTGTTCTAGATTTGAGCGAAATGCGCTGAGCGTCTTCAACTCGTTTCCCAGGTACTTTTCAACGTCGTGTTTCAAAGATTCTGTCCGATCCTTCAAAGCTTTAGACAGACGCCTATGGGTGTATCAAATATGAACATTAATTAGTGCCATGACATCCTTGGATCTCCTCGCTCATTATGTTACTTTCACTCAGGGAAATGATTAGTGCTCTAGGCAAGGGAAGAATTCAATTATGGATGTTATTGAATTAACGTTTTCAGCGTATTCAACAACAGTCAATAATAACGCATGTTTTTAATCAAAACCCACGCGCTTCTTTCTGTCATCTTTCTCTAACCTGTAAATGTCGTCAATCTCCTCTATCACATTTATACTGTTCGTTTGTAGTTGCACTGCATTCTTATCTATGGTAATAATTGCGTCTTCCAAACGACCTAATACGCGTTTAACTTGATTGTCAATTCTTTGAATTTCCCGTTTGAGCACGTCGATATGGCTGAAAATGTATAAAAGTAGGTTGCCATAGCAAGGTGACGATGGTTTAATTATCTATGTTCTAAATTTTCATACCTGTCCTTGCAGTCTCCACATATTTTCTTGTCACAGTGAGCGCATATATTGCAGTATGATTTTTCACTGCAGATTTGGCATCTTTCCATCACTTGGTTGGAGAAAGGATCTGGCAATTCTCCGGTTATATCGATGTGCAACTCTAGAAACCTTTGCAACGTCACATTCGTTGGAAATGCCTGCACCCCCTAAAAAAAACATTACACCCGCTCTTCAATCATCAATATTTCCATTTGTATACCTGGCATTATGACGTTGAGGTCGAATGTATGCAAAAATTTGCATTGCCCATTTCTAATCAATCTTACTTCAGATTCAGGGTCAGAACAAACAGTTTTCTCAAGAACACGTGAAAGGATGTGAACTAGATCTCATTTATTACTGTCCTCCTTCCCTTTAAAATCTTAATCATAACAAGATACTAACTTGCAGCGAAATCTTAACATACAATGTATGACTGAAGAAAGCAATATAACTTGGGGAAAAAATGTGAAGTGAAGATTGAAAAGATACACAGATGGGAAAGGCAACCTTACAAATGACAATTCCCATGCGGTTGTGCTATTTATGTTGCAAATAATATTACATTTTTGTAAGCATAGCAAATGCTTCTCTGCTGTTGCATTCACCCGTCAACGATAATGACAACGTAAAAAATATTTTAAAAGCCTTTCTTTCATTCACTTTCACTTACTTGGTATCCCACCCGGTGCTCCGCACGACATTCGGGACATTTTATCTGAAAGTTAAGAAGATGTCAGGTCGTCATTCTTCGTAATAATAATAATAAGGAAGGATGGTGATATGAAGAGAATGATAATAAAGGAAAGTCGATGATGTCAGTCTGACAAATTTATGGAGTCTCGCTGCTTCCAGTTTTCGTGGAGGTTGGATGGAGGAGAATGATGAATATCTTTCCGAGTGTTTTTGTGCTTGCTTAAGTCAACATACAACTGAAGAATTGGATAATTATTTACTGCATATACATACTAAAGGCCTGTTTATGATGTACTACAAAGACGTCTTGTTATTATTACAGTACCAATCTTGCAGATGAAAGACATGGAATGAAATTTGATCCATTTCCCTCAATTGCAAATGATGTGAATTACAAAAGAATTGAGGTACAAACTATCTATGCAAGGGGTGGATGACGGTTTTGCAGAAAGGGATTGTATGGCACATTAGCCATTTTGGAAATATTTCTGGAAAATGAAATGTTTTTGTAACATGTCAAGTCGAACTGAGTTCCTCGTTGGTGTAGCGATAAATCTTCCTGTAGACTTTCTGTCCCAGCAAAAAAGAAGTGTGCACTTCCTTCATCTATTATTTCGTCTAATGCTCCAAGTATCCCTTCACTTTCCCTGCCTTCTCATCGACTTATACTCTTAACGTAGGTCTTGGTGTAATACACTCTGCCTTGCTCACTTTCTCTGTGTGGATGTGTGCTTTTTTCTTCCTCCTTTCACTACCATTACATCAGCAGCAGAGAGCTATTAATATCAACTGAACTATACAGCCTCCTCTTCTGCCTCTTGATTCTATTCATGTGGTGGTGCCGTATTATCCCCGTCCCTTTATCGCAATCAAAATTGCAACTTGTAAAGGATATACTAGTACTCTTCCTTCTGTCTCACTGAGTTTGTTGTTTCATGGCTCATCTCCTCTCAAATCTTCAGTAACGAATGTATGCTTCAATGAAAACTATAAGGCATCTCCTTGCAGTCACTCTCTGACCACTTCTGACAACATTTTGCGTAACATTAACGATTGTATCAAACTAGCGTTGGTTCTTTTAGTGGCAATTTTTGGGAAAAGGAGAAAGTTGTGTGCCTTTCTCAGGCAGGAGAGTTTCTTGGTTGGGTTTTTGTGATGAATGATTCTGAAGACATATTTAAGTGAAGGACGATATTGGCAAGCCGTAAGCCAAATTATTTTTTTCTTGAAATTGTGGGTTGAATAAGAGGTAGGGATTCAGTCTAGCTTGAACTGTTGTTGGGAAAACATTGCACAACATTTGATAAAAGAACATAGGGAAAACGGCAATAGAAAACACAGAATAACTTTGG